>PVIR01028345.1:0-22014 GCA_004026965.1 Petromus typicus | reverse complement strand
TGAAAGAAGATGGAGCTCGGTGGAGGATGTTTGAGGTGGATGTGAAATAACCATTTGTAACATGGGAATAGACTGTGTAACACATGGGGCTATTGTGAGAATTGACAGAGAAAATGTTTATGTATGAGGTATCTAGGGAAAACCCTAACAGGTGCTGAACGAGGAGGACAGTTCTGGAAGCCTTTCCCTGCTCTCTTAGTCTCTGTATTCTCTCCCCAGGTCTCCGCCCTGTGGCTGGACAGGACTCAGGCTCCTGCAGGGTGCAGCATGAGTTAAGGGTCTGGCAAGGATCATACTCTCTCCACTCACTGCATCCTAGCTGCCCCTGTGCAGGGCATCTTCACTGCAAAATTTGCAGGAAGGTTCGTCACCTTCTCCACTTTCCCCTTCACAGCCCATCGCAGGTGCAAGTGAGTCCAGAAATACAAACCAAAGCACAGTGAAAAGGTTTGAGTATGCTGGTGTGTGCACCAAATTGTTCTCTGCATGCCAGTTTCTATCACTGTAATTAGGACTCTACAGATTAAATGTCACTAATGGTTCATGACAGCCCCGCAATTGAATTGGGAGCACAGGGAGAAATTTGGGAGAGGAGAAGCTTGTGTATTCTGGTGGAGGTGGGGGCACCTGACATAGAGATAGCTATATTGTTGACCTTTAGGGCTACTTGCTAATACAGAGTTTTCCCCAAATACAGAAATGAGGCAAGAGGAGAAAGAGGAGGAGGAGAGCAGAGGTGAGGGGAAGGTGAGAGAAGGGAAGGGAATGGAAGGGAAAAGGAGAAAAGGGGAAAGGGGAGAGAGAAGAGAAAAGAGGAGAAAGGAGAGAAGCAAAAAACGTAGAGGCTGCTTAGGAAGCCACAGGAACTTACTTGCCTGTTTTCCTCCCCTGACAAGATTTTTTATTTTTAAATCTCTGCCTACATTGTAATTCTGGAATCAGAATTGGTTTTTAGTCTGTTCCATCTCCATTTGAGCCCTCCGTAAATATGAAGCAACACTGGGTGTCCTTGTGCCGTTTGCTGGGTCTCACCCCAGAAGCCAGGATTTCTGTTGGATGACCATGACTCTGGAGCTAATGTGGCGGGGCAGGAACAGCAGGGAACCGCAAGCAGTGCCCCCTGAGGGTTCTCCTCACTCCTCACCCAGACGGCTGGGGCTTAGGCAGTCCCTGTCTTCGGTGTCTGACACGTGCAAAGTAGCCAGCAGGAAAGAAACCCTGGAAGAGATCTCAGCTCCATTTTCACCCTTGTCGGATAGGAATTTTTCCTCCAGCTTCTGAGAAGGTCTGCGTCCTGTGAAAGTAAATTAGGTAGAAAATTACTTTTTGACAAACTTGACTGAAGCTGTGAAAGTCGTTCCGTCTAAGTTTGAAAAGTGATTGGAACTGAAGGTTTTCTTTTTTTTTAAGTGATTCTTCTCCTTTTTTTTTCAAAAACACTGCCCAAGGGGAAAGAATAGAAATTCAGGTTTTTCTAGTCTATCTAATTCTGATGGGGACCTCTTCATTTGCATATCAATACCCAGACCCCTGTTGGATATTCTAAACATTCTGGATCAGTATGTTACTTCTTATGCAAAAGCATTATATTTATGGATTAAGCAATATGCGGTTTATATGTAGATGTGCCACCAAAGGCTCATGCACTCACGGGTGGGGCTTGGGGGAAGCGACTGGAGCATGAAGGCATGATCGTCATGAGTGGGTTACTCCACAGACTGTAACACCGGGTCAGAGAAGGTGGGTCACAGGGGCTGTGGACTGGAAGAGTATGGCTTCTTCCTTCTTCCCTTGATTTATCTGTCTGCTTCCCACTGCTGAGCCCTGAGCTGTTTCTCTCTGCCCGACCCCACTGCTATGCTGCCTTACTTTGGACTGAAACCTCTACAGCTTGGGAGTCAAAATAAACATTTTCTCCTTAGAGTTGTGGGTGTCTGGTATTGTCTCAGTGACCAGCAGGCTTAGGAAAAAATATAACCACCATATTTAAGTTGTTTTGTCTATACTTGTTTCTGTTATCTGTTTTGGGTAACAAATCATCCTGCAATTCAGTGTCTGATGACAAGAATTTATTATATTCCTCAGCCCTGTC
Source organism: Petromus typicus (assembly GCA_004026965.1). NCBI lineage: Eukaryota > Metazoa > Chordata > Mammalia > Rodentia > Petromuridae > Petromus > Petromus typicus. Next base: position 19,922 of record PVIR01028345.1, on the reverse strand, counting down.
AGTGGGCCAGGCACATCCATGCTACACAGTGCTGTCCAGGTTCCCCATGTTGTATTTTGCAGGCACATGGGTGGGGCAACAGTGACCATGTGGACCATTTTCACAGGTCTGGGATCTGGACTGACTGACACTTGAGTGCCTCTGCTCTCCTCACATAGTGTCTCTCCGCGTGGATCACATCCTGCAGTTGCACCACACCCGCAGAGGGTTCTGGACTTCCTTATAATATGGGCAATGGATTCCAAGAGGCAAGTTTGGGCTTCTTAAAGTCTGAAGGGATAGACCCAGAACAGGTAAAATGTCACTTGCACCACATTCTATTGATGAAAACCTGTGACCAGGCCAGCCCAGATTCAAAAGGAAAAAGAAATCACCACCACTTCTTGATGGCAGAATAACATGCATGATGAGGGTGGGAACGGGTTGCTGATAGCCATCTTTGGAGGTCTCTACCACAGTGGTAAATGCTTCTGAACTGAAAGTTAGAGACTCTTTCCAAGAAACTGAGGGTTACTGGTGCAACTGATGAGCTCAGGGTAAGCTGATGGTAGCTGATAGTCATGAAGAGTTTAGACATTGTCTCCTTACTGTGTGCAGGGCATGGTCTTAAGTACATAGTCTCCATCATTTGGCCCATAAGAGTTAAGAGAATAATTTAAAAAGGTATTTGATATATAGATATTAATACTTTCATAAAATACGTTATTTTTAAAATGTGCATTGGTGCCAAAGTAAAAAAAAAAAAAAAAGAACAGAATAAAGAGTTCAGAATTAGCCTCATTCATATGGAAGAAGGTTCTACCCACAGAGTAAATTATAAATCGATGGAAAAGGAATATACTTCAAAAAAGTTTATGAACAACCAGCTATTCATATAGAAAAGCACAAAATTAGATCCTTACTATAGTACCATACACAAAAATAAATTCAAGGCTGACCAGTGTACACAGATGAAGAAAATATGAGGTCATTTTTAGGACCTTAAATATAGAGAAAGTTTTCTTAAATAAGACATGACAATTCATTCATAGTGAAGAAATTTATTATCTCACAAGACATTTGAAATTAATGTATATGTCCTATAATCCAGTAGTTGTATAGTTATGGGATATGAGTAGATCTAGAGAAATTTTCCTACACAGGCATAAGAAGGAATGCAAAAGTTATATACTACTTCCTTGTCCTTTGAGAATGATCTGTTTGGAGTTAAATGGGCCATGCTAAGCCAAGCCAAAGAACTTCCTTGGACTTTTTCAACTTTTTCAAGTTGGAGGGAGGAGTTCTCATTCTTTTAAAATCAGTTAGCTAGGAGATTACAAATCCAGAGAAGTTTGTGTCATGGACCTGGCCATGTGGACAGTCTATCTTCAATAAAGTAATGAAGCCAAATGCAGAAAGGAGAGGCAGGATGGGTACTCTGCAAAACATTTAAGCCTGTGCACATAGGTATCCCTAAGACCAGCTTCATCTTGGGGCCGGGGATTTAGCTCAGTGGTTCTGGCGCCTGTCTTGTAAGTGCAAAGACCCGGGTTCAATCCCTGGTAACCACATACAATACTGGGTGTGGAGACTCACCCCAGCAGCAATCAGTACCACATACCACAGTGCTGGGCGTGGTGGCTCACGCCTGTAATCCCAGCACTCAGGAGGCAGAGGCAGGAGGATTGCTGTGATGTGAGTTTGAGGCTGAGCTCAGGGCCAGCCTGAACTACAAAGCGAGACTCTGTCTCAAAAAAAAAAAAAAAAAAAAAAAAAAAAAAAAAAAAAAAAAGACTAGCTTCCTCTTCATCTGTTCTTACTCTTCCCAAGACTTTTAACCAATACATTCCCTAGCTTATGCTAGTAGAGCCACACATCTATCACTGGCAACAAAATAGTCTAGATCATTCCCAATAGATGGAAAACAAACAACTTCAGCAAATTTTCTGTCTAATCAGTGGAATAATTAATCATAGATCCAAAATTTTGATTTCTAGATTTGTTTCTTAGGGATGTTTTTTCGTTCTGTGTCCCAAAATTTTACAAAGAATGTTTGAAAAGTACCTAGCCAAAGTTATTCTAAAAGAAAGGTATCAGACTTCCCCTTGGGAACAGAAGGCAGGGTACTATCAATATTATTTTATTTAGAAAATAAGTATTTTATAAGTACCAGTTAAATATTTCTCTATACAGTAAACTTTGAACTTTTTTCCTACGTGAACTTTCTTTGATGAGATTCTAACAGTGTTAAACTCATATCTTCCCTTTTGCTTTTAACCCTATGATAAAATACTATAAAATTAATAAATATGGTGAAAAAATTATATTTTAGATGGAGCATCCCCTCTAAATTAACACACTAATCTCTCTGCCCCCAACTATATTTATGAGACTTGATATTGTGACAACACATGTGAATTCCCTCCTAGCGAGAAGTTGACGTTGCTAACAGCAGAGAACGGTGGCCTGACAGGTCTATTTTCTCACAGAGGACATGCAGAAACGCTTGGCATTGAGGTTTTGTTTGTCCTTTAAAGTTAATGAATTGTGTGATCTAATAATAACTAATTGTGCCTTCCTCTGTCATAAAGCTCTTAAAGCATTTCACAATCAATTAGAAGCTAAGGGATATCATTATTATTGGACATTTTGCAATATGAATGTATTCAACATTAATAAAGAACAGATTTTACTGGTAAGAAGCTCAGGGTGGGTTAGCAAGCAATCAGGCTTTGAGAAGGAAAGTTTTCAATGTCTCACCAGGTTACTGGCAAGGTTTTTTGGTCCCTCACTTTTATTTTTCACATATCATTTTTCTCATTACTTATGTACTGTCTGTTAAATTCAGTGCTTGTTCTAAGGCCTGCTGTCTCCACCTTTCCAAATTGTATTGCTATATTGCTTCTTCTGATAAGATGTGTTACATGTGCATACCCAACCAAAGCAAAGTTCAATACTGACATATTTGGTTGGCACAGGTTAGCAAGCCAGGTTATTTAGGTCATACTGGATTAAGGTTAAAGTCATGCTAGATACTGATGAGAATTAATGAGCCATACCTAAGCATTCAAATGCCACCAACTTCCACTCCAGCCCCTTGAAAAGTAGTTGAAACCCTACATAATTCACTATTTTTTCATAGAAATTAGTGACCAAAAAGATAGTAAAATTATCCTGCATAGTTTTCCTAGTACCTTTAGACATACACAGTGCCTATGATTTATTGCTTTATGTGGCATGTTCATCTGAAGCAAACACAAGTCAAATTTAAATAGCTCTTTGTAGATTCTTTAAGAGGGAAATTTAATAAAGTGCTTTGACAAATTTTTATAATTTATTAAATTATCTGATGATCCTCAAACTGATTGGAAACTGAGTTCTCTATCTTATTTGGCAGTTGAGGTCAGGGAAGATCACGGGTGACTGGGAGGTCCCATGAGGCAGAGCCAGGATGCACCACTAGACTCTTCTTAGCCCGGCCTACTTCAGATGACAGAGAGCAGTAGGCCGATTGCACCCCCCCAAAGATGTCCATGTCCTAATCCCTGAAGCCCATGCATATTACCTACATGGCACAAAAGTACTTTGCAGGTGAGATTAAGTTAAATGTTTTTAAATGCGGAGAGTAGGCAGAACTATCTAGTGGAAATTAAATGTAGTCTTCTCCCTTTTTAAAATAGGGGAGGATGGAGAGACTCAACACAGAAGAGCAGAAGGCATATGGCCACAAGTTTAGAGTGATACAGTCACAAGGCAGGGAAGGCCAGCAGCCACAGAGCCGAAGGAGCAAGGAGCAGTCTCTGGAATGAACATGGTCCCACACCTTGATGGTGAGCTTCTAGCCTTCAGACCTATGAGAGGGTAGGATTCTCTTACGTCACCAACTTATGGTGGTCTGGCATAGCAACCACACAAACTAATATAAACAATGAAATAAACTGACATAATGTGACTTGTACCCCCTGAGACTGATAATAAATGTTTGAACAGTTTCCAAAACCTGGATTATATACTAAACTGCAAACCATACTTTCTTTCAAATCTGGTATTGTATAATTGTTAGATGCCTGTGGTCTTTGGAGACATGTTTATTTGGCTTTCCTTTCTTTCTATTTTGCCTTTATCTAACATAATTTCATTTGGATAGATACTTTCTTTTACTTTTATTTTCACTCACTCTGTTTTTTTGTAGGATTCAGTGTACAATGGCTTCTCCAGTTGTCCAGCTGAACTATAAATGTCTTTATGAGGTGTAGCATCTCACTAGTCCCTTTAGGCCAAAAGAAGCATGACATCTGAGAGGCTTGCCCTGGTGGAATGGGCGCCCCCCCTTGAGTCGTGCTGGGAAGAGGCAGGGCCCGGCAGACAGCTGGACAGGTGAGCCTACACACCCTCCAGAAGAGCTCCTCAGCTCTCACCAGGCCACACAGTTTGGATATTAAGTAACACGTCTACTGTGCCACACAAGTTTGGATATTAAGTAACACGTCTACTGTGCCAGGGATGTAACTTCTGACAGGAAGCCTCCAGGGATGCATGCGGTGCACGACTCATGATTAGGGGCTGGAGGAGATTTGGCCAAACAGAACAAAGTGATTCTGAGGACCAAATGGCTCAATCAAGTGAAAAGCGATTTCAGCCCCGACATCAGTCTGACATTAGCCACTGGGTTCTTATTATTATCTGCTTTTGAACCTCAGTAGGAGAACTTGCCTACCTTTGATACTGTAAGCACGAGGCTTCCTGTTTAAAGATTAAAGCAGCTTTCTGGCTTGTTAGAAAGAAATCACATGGGAACAGGCTTCACAGCCGGAAGCTGGGCTTCTCAAAAAGATGTCACTCTGTGGCAAGATTATCTTCTCTTCCGTGAATATCAAAAGAGCCTCTGATTAATTCTTTCCATTAGGAGTCCTGTCTCCCAGTACTGTTGGATTTAGGTTTGAAACAATACAGTCTGATTACCATTGTGTCCTGTGCAATTTATATTGTGAGTGTAAAATGTGAAATGCAAGATTGTTTTTTCATCTTGTCACCCAGATGAGAATATACTTTGGAAGTGGAATTAAAAACAATGCAACAGTAATTAAAGTGTGGTGTCTTCTTGGGACTGAAACAGTCTACTGTGCTGAGGTTTTGATTGACAGGATAGAATTAAACAGTTACTAAACAGAACTAGGTACAAAAAAGGTGAAAGGAGCAATTTTAATATAGGAAGTTTAGAAGAATTATATATGTTTGAATATGTCTAAAAACATCTGATTGAACATTTAAATTCAACCCTTAGGGTAGACTGACGTGTTTTCTTCATGAGTTTTGCTTTTCTGCTTATATCAAGCAGCAAGGTATTGCACATTGTATTCACAAAAAATTATCAGTTAATATGGATAAATTACTAGAAAATGGGAAAGTTTTGAGGCCACAAATAGTGGTATTTTATAGGATAAATCTTGATGTGCCTAGATGAATCCCTTTGGCTTTTTACTTATTTAATCTAATTGAAATAAATTTAAAATGTAACTTTTGGCTTTACCATGTATGAATTATGTCGAGATCAGAAGTTTCCACTGTTGGCTGGTCTGAATCAGCTACGACTCATACTTTGGTGGAGAAGAACACAGCGTGTGAGTGAGGAAAGACAGCAAGATGAACGCTTCCTCTTCCCAAAGCAACATTTATGAGAACTCTTTGCAAAAGCATCTTGTTTTACAGTGTCACTAAGGAGTCACCAAACTGCAGAGAATATTTAGCTTTGAAAGCTGAAAAAATTCAGTTGATTTTATATACAGATACACACACAGGAACATGGAAGGGTACACTTGTAGTACTAGCTTCTCAGTAGGATGAGGCAGGAAGCCCACTGGAGCCTAGGGGTCAATGACCAGCCCAAGCAATATAGAAGAATCTACCTCAAATAAAAACCAACAACAAAACCCAAACCCTCATCTATGTGAGTTTAAAGTAGTCTACAGTCTGTTTCTGTAAGCAGTGTTTGTTGCTAAAAACACTACCCTTGAAGGTCAAGACCAAGGCCGCCTGGTTGTTCACTTGCTGCGCCCACAGGCTGGGAAAATCCGATGGAATCAGAAGGCATGCGTGCAAGACTGGCCAGTCTCCCCATCTCTGAGGTGCTTGGTGATCCTCTGGTAATTGTGTCATAGTCCAGCAGAAGCTGTTAATTGTTCACGCAGTAAGTCCTGAACTTTCCTTGATTCTTTTAGAACTGAAGGAAGCGATGAAACTTACCTGAGAAGTAAACAGGCATAAAAACTCCTGATTTGCATTATGAATCCTCTCTGAAAAGGAACACAGCAGGGTCCCTTAAAACCTCAGGTTGAAAGCTTTCGACAAATGTGAACAACCCAGGTGAAGTCATTGTTAAGTGAGTTTTGAGGCAACTCTTCATAACGGAACCTTCTATTATAAATTGCTTTGTGACAATGGGAAAGGTAGGGAAGACTTTTATTTTCTCTGGATCAACATAGCGTCTTTGTGAGGACTTGGTTCCATTGTGACTCGCACTCAGATCAACCCTGATGATAGTTCAGATTATTGTCCCCAAGGGACTCACTGTCTTTTTCAGCATCAGCAATAAACTCTGTTATCTCATTCAGCAAATCAGTCATCCATTTAAAAAGCACAGTGCATAGAGGTGTTAGGGGAACCGCAGAAGGAGAGACCTCAAGGAGCAGTGACTCTGCTCGGGAAGATGAAATAAACACACAGTGCTTACTCAGCAAAGGAAGGAGGAAAGAAGGAAGGAAGCAAGGAACAGAGGAGGAGAGAAAAGGAACAAAGGGAAGTGGGTAGAGGGAGGAATAATGTGAAACAAAACCTTATTCTTGTTTCTATTCATTATTTTTTAGATTGAATTGTTTACAAATTTATTAGAGGTTCAACATTTAATTTTTAATCTAATAACTTTAAAATAAATCATATTTAGTATCTAATAAGGAAGATAAGCTAGGGCATTTATGCCACAATATTTTACTATGTATATTTGAGCTTTTCAAAAAGAAAACACCACAGGCTGAGTGTGGTGGTGTACACCTATAATCTTCCTCGAGAGGCTGAGGCAGGAGGATTAGTGTGAATTTGAGGTCAGACTGAGGTACCAGTGACTTCAAGCATAACTTGAACTACAGAGAACCTACCTCAAAAAACAAACAAACAAATCAGAAAAATATTTCCTTGAAAATATATGCCAATTTGTTTCATTTATATTACTAGTTTATCTTAGTTCCTTGAAAAGAAAGCTCTGTGAGAATCTTTTTGATTTATGTCTTGTACTCTGAGTAACTACTTTGAAGAAAATTATATATAGTATGATAACCATTGTTATTCTCTTGTTATTTGGTTATGAAATTTGTTTTCTTCATTAAAAAAAAAATCCCACCTCTGTCTCTAGCCATTTCTGCATCTTTATATTTGTAATGGCAGTAAAGAAACATTCTTGCAGTATCAGATGTCCGCAAACTTCTGAAAAGTGAGATGAAGAAGTCAGGCTTTCCCACATCCCAAGATACGAAGGGCCACAGGGGAAGGGGGGGGTGGAGTCTGAAGACATTGCATCTAGTTTCACAATTTTGCAGTATATACTACATTTACTCTTTTTTCTTCACTGTTTTCCCAGTTTTACTGAGTGGCAAAGGAGCTTGCAGAAGAAAAGAGAGCCACTAATCAATTTTAAAGTATTTAATTAAAATATAACTTCTTAATAATTTTTGAAATAATTTCAAATTTATAGAAAAGTGGCAATAGTAAAAAAAGAACTCCCATGTACCCTTCACACTATTCCCTAATCTCTAATTCCCAAATGTGATACAAACATTGGGCCATGTTTGCTTTTCATTCTCTCTCTTTTCATGTGTATTGATCTAAATATATTTTTTAATGTTTGAAGATAAGTTGAAATAGGAAGTTGCCTTAGTCCTTAATTCTTCAGAGTATATATATGTTCTAAGATAAGGATACTGTCCACAGTGCAGTCATCAAAATTGGGAAAGCAACCCTCATACATGCCGTCCTGTAATGCTCAGAGCCCATTCCATTTCCTCAGATGGTCCTGTTAATGCCTTTTGTAGCTCCACAACCAAATCCAAGATCTTGTGCTCCATTAGTTGTCTACTTCCTGAGGCCCTTCCAGTTGGGGCCAGTTTTGTTTTGTTTTGTTTGAGACAGGGTCTCACTTTGTACTTCAGGCTGGCCCTGAGCTCAGCCTCAAACTCACAGCAATCCTCCTGCCTCTGCCTCCCAAGTGCTGGTATTACAGGCCTGAGCCACCACACCCTGCATTGTTGTATGTGGTGATCAAACCTGGGCCCTTTCACTTAAATTTGAGTTGATTTTAATGATTTGCTGCTTCACTGCTTGCTACAGGGGACTCTAATCCCTAGCAATTGCCGGTTTGTCTGGTGTAAATGTTCCCATCTTGGGCAACTTCCGGTTCCTAGCTTTGTGTTACTGAGCTGCAGAGTCAGGGTGAGACGCTCACAGCTGGTTTTCTGCATTGGGGCTGGGTCACTGCCAGCTGTCACTGTGACAGCACTGATGGTCCGTCTCTCTCTCCTCGATTTTCATGACCATGAGGTTTTCCCTCTGAGTTGAGGACAGCTGTTTTGCAGATTAGCCCTCCTTGTGGGCTGAGTACTATCTCTAGTTTAGATTTGGCATAAGCCCTTTGCTTCAGAAACAGCATGGAAGGGATGCCGTGCTCCTCCGGTGCGCTGCTGATGGTGTCTTAGTGAAGACAGTCACTTCTGCCCCATGGAGGATGGTGTACAGCCAGGATTCTGTGTGGTAAAGATAAAGAAAGTGTGTTATTTTAAAAGCAACAAGCATTTTATGGGGAGATACATTAACTACTCACTTCTTGCTTAAGCTTTTACCTACTGTTTTTGGCATCCATTGATAATTCTTGATGGAATCAATTATTCCTGTTATGTTTCTTATTAGCCCATGTTTTCAGCATGTGCTGACATTCCTTTTGTGGAGCTGATGTATGTACATAATACATGTTAATTTCTTTTTCATCCCCTTCCCTCCTCACCCCATCTATTTCTCTGTCCTCTTTCTGTTTGAGAAAGATCTCTCTACTTCCTATTATCTATCTTTTGTTTTGTGCTCTATTTCTTTTTTTTTTTTTTTTTGTATATTTTTGAGATAGGGTCTCGCTTTGTAGTTCAGGCTGGCCCTGAGCTCAGCCTCAAACTCATGTCACAGCAATCCTTCTGCCTCTGCCTCCTGAGTGCTGAGATTACAGGCGTGAGCCACCATGCCCGGCACTGTGGTATGTGGTACTGGTTGCTTCTGGGCGTGAGTCTCCACGCTTATTACTGAATGTGGTTACTGGGGATCAAACCTGGGTCTTCGTGCTTGCAAGACAGGTGCCAGAACCACTGGGCTAACTCCCTAGCCCCATTGTGCTCTATTTCTACTATAGGTTTCTCATAAAAGAGAAAACATGATATTTAAGCTTGCATGTCTGCTTTATATCATTTAACATTATTGCTGCAACGTGCACCCATTTTCCCACAAGTGTCTCAAGCTTATCTTCTTTTATGGCAGAGTTCTACTTCATTGTGTAAAACACCACATGCGCTTTATCTGTTGACAAACATAGAGGTCACTTCCGAGGTTTAGCTATCATGTATTGTGCTGCTATAAGCACAGGTGAATGTGTATCATTGCTGTGAGTTCAACTATATAATTTGATATCTTTAACTCCTTTGGGAAGACATGTAGGAGGGGAGTAGCTGGATCAAATGAAATTTCTAGTTTCAGTTTTTTGAGGAATCTCGCTGCTGGTTTCCAAAGTGGTTTACTAGCATACATTCCCACAAACAGGATAGAAGTATTCGTTTCCTCCCACAACTTCCCTGTATTTATCATTGTTTGATTTTTTGATGATGACCATTCTTTCTGTGGGTAAAATGGAATCTCAGTGTTGGTGATTTGTACTATTCTAAGGCCAGTGTATTTTTCATCATTTGTACTTCGCTGAAGTGTCTTTTGTAGTGGTAATTGTACTGCTATTCATTTCACTTGCCCATTTTTTATAGGGTCTATGTTTTGGAGGATCTAATTTTCTGAGTTCTTCAAATAGTGTAGATATGAGTCCTCTGTCTGAGGTATAGCTTGCTTACTTGCTTACTCTATTCTGTAAGCTTTTTTTTTTTTTTTCTCAGTTGTTTCCTTTGTTCTGTAGAAGCTTTTTAATTTACTACGATACCCTGGTTGTTCTTGGTACTCTTTTCTGTGCAGTAAGGTTCATGGCCCTGCCTGTGCCTATGACTTCAAGAGTGTTATCTATTTTGTCTTTCACCAGGTTAAGTTGTCTTTATAATAATTGAGTTCTTTGGTTTATTTCTAGTTTAGTACATAATGAAAGATATGGGTCTAGATTGAATTTTCGGTGTATGGAATGCCAGTTTTTCCAACACCACTTATTAAATGGACCCCTTTTCCTCCAGTGTATGTTTTGGCCTCTTTTTCAAAATCAAATGCTGAATGTGCTTCAGTTTTTTTCTGAATCCTCTATTCCATTAATCCTGTATCTATTTTTCCTATTACGTTTACCAAATAATGATTTTGGAAAAAATTCCAAAAACCCTTCTATAATTATTATAAATGTTATTCTACTGTAAGGTAGATCATTTCTCCTTAACTCTTAATGTGTATTAGTATAGACTCAGAGAATCTTATTTTATTTAGTTGGTTTATTAGTTACTGTCATTATTATTATGTTGAAATGTTGATTTAGCTAAGTTAAAAAATCTCTTCAAAATTATGCTTACATTCATTTGATAGGACTCATTATTCTTGGATCAATTCCTTACTTTCTGGCATAGGATATTCTAGTTACATCTTCTGTTTCCTTGGGTTATCCCTGGAATTAGCTAATTTCTAAGGGCTTCTGGTTCCTTTGAATGCATAACAGTATTTAGAAAACAGTATCTAGGTACTAATGTGTACTCCTTATTCTGGATTTTTATTGCTGCTAGACCTTCTCAGAGCTAGGTAATATGTGTCCCCCCCCATACATATGTCCCTCGCCCTGGAGACCTCACTGGCTACAATTTGGGCTGAATCCTCAGCCCTGATCTAGGAGGAGGAGAGTGCAATCCATTTTATAAGATGGAGAGCTATAAAACTGCATATAAATAATACATTTTATTTGGTTTGATATTACATTTAAAAAATATATATTGCTTCTTTCCTTTTCTATTGGCAACTGAAACCTATTAAAAGTGAAACTATATCATAGTTTTATCTTATGTCAAGTGGAAAAGGCATTTTCAGAATGAATATTCTGGCGCATATGATTGAAAAGAAGGCCCTAATCTCATCGAGAAGTTGCTCATTTAAAACTGCAATCATTCTAGCTGAAACAGAAAAATCTTTCTAGAGGAGGTGGGATGTGGCTTTTCTAGGATTTATTGGCTTTGAATAAATGAGTCAGAACCAGCTCTGACTAGGAGAAAGATGGAAAGGAGAGTCGGGGACAGTAGAGTAGATAAGTGCAAGACCATCAGAGGACAGCGAATAAGTCAAGTTAGGGAACAGTTTGTGTAGCGTGAAGGTGGAGGCTAACCCTGAAGGTTGGCTTGTAGAAGATCTTGACCATCATTTGAATTTTTTTTATAGGTACAAGTGGGTAGTTTTCATCCTTTGAATATCACAATAAAGAAGAATTGGCAGCCAAGGTCAAGATATATTCATGGCCTTTATGAGGGTGATGAGCTGTGTGTTGTTACAAATGAGTGGGGCTGTTTTACCAGGTAAGGCTGAGATAAGGAAGCTAGCCCACTAGGAATGCCAGGAGATAGTGCTTCATATTTAGAAATAGACCTTACAGTATTGCAATGAACAAATGAAGCCTATTTCAGCAGAATTATAGGCTGACAGGGAAAAGTCAATACAAAAAGGAGAGACTAATGATCTTAAAATGAGTAAATCTGGAGAGAACCTAGAAGAGATGGAACCAAGAGCTCAGGGGAAGGAGTAGAGTTAGGAATAAGAGAGGAGTCACATACATTCACTCCACACGTATCTTTTTCCCATCCGACTCCAAGTGAAGAAAATCCTGGCCCCTTCTACAGAAGTCTTGCCTATTATCTTCAAACTCATCAGTACTAACAATACCCCATAAGCCAATAATATTCTCAGATTAAAATATAAGTCACATAGCTCTTTACATAGCTTTTTCTCATTAAAACTAACTGAGCAGAAAAAAAAAAACCTGTGAAAGAGCAATTAAATAAAGAGAAATATCTTCACAATTCACTGGAAAAGAAGCATTCATAGAAGTCAGGAATCTGATGTTTTATGTCTACATTAAATTTAAGAAATAGGGGACTTGTTAAAATGACATTTTATTTGGGGATTTGTGGAGTTAACATATTCTGAATGTTTTCACCCTGATAATTTAAGTAAGAAAGTTTGTGTATATCTTTTAATACAAGTGACAACATGCCAGTGAAATGTTTCACAGAGTGCAGAACAGTCATTAATAAGGCAACATCCTCAACAGCCATGCATATTTCTTTTTTTTATAACAAGTATCTTGTTTGGTAACGGCAAGACAGCAGAGCCAATGTCCTGCCACATTTAAATTCACGAAGTGCATCCACTTCATGAAACGCTCATATAAAGACTTTCTGCTATCTTCTTTCTAAATTCCTGTCTCTGTCCTTATGACTTAGGGGCTTGGGAAATATTCATCTGCTGATACCACTTTGAAATGCATCTTCTCTGCAGCATACCCATTATGCTGATTCAACCATGTAAGAAATTCTTAATTTCTTAAAATTTAAGTCTTTATCTATCTAATAATAATTATCTGTGGAAGATGCCATGCTTAAAAGGTCTCAGGGGAGGGAATAATGGCTCCGTGGGGGAATGGTCCTGGGACTTGGTATCTTTGCAAGAACAGTTAGGAACACCTGCTATCAAAGCACACCATGCAAATCAAGAGATTAGAACCCTTCTCTTTTGTAAGATGAAAAAGTGAAATAAAGTACATCCCCCTTGGCGCTGTGGTTCAGTTCTTTTCTCCAGGTTGCTACTGCCAACTCTTGGGTTTTGAGATTAATTGGGGAGAGGAAAATGTCAGAATAATAGAATGTTTTCAAAGAAATGCTATTTTAATATTCCAAAATACAGATAGGAACTCAAACCAGGAACAAAATTTTCATCTAGCTGTTCTGGTGAGGAGCAATTTTGTGACAAGGATTTATAATTAGCAGGGTGACTAGGAACACTACCAGCTGATTCTGAAAATTTTAGATTTTGGAGCATTTTGAATTTTAGATTTTTTTCAGATTAGATATACTCAACAGGTAAAATCTATACAAATATTTCAAAATTTGAAAAGCTCCACAATCTTAAACACTTTTAGTCCAAGTATTTCAGATAAGGGGTGCTCATTCTATATTATTATAATAGTGTCTTCCAGCATTTTAAAAACTTTACAGTTTTCAATATTCTTTTTGTACCTTTACCTCAGTAACATTTCAGAAGTAAACATCATGTCAGTGCTTTATTACTTCTATTAAAGTGTGTGTGTGTGTGTGTGTGAGAGAGAGAGAGAGAGAGAGAGAAAGAGAGAAATAGAAAGAGAGAGATTTATTTTTTTCTGTGGAACTGGAGATTGTACTCAGGGCTTCATTCTAAACTATACATCTAGCCCTTTTAAGTTTTCTTTTGAGATAGAGTCTTGTTAAATTGCTCAAACTAGGCTCAAACTTGACATCTGACTCTTGCCTCAGCCTCCTAAATAACTTGTATTATAAGGTATACGCCAACATACCTGGCCTCTATATATATTTTTTAAGACATTTTCTTTGTGGGGTTTTTTTGTTCTGTTTTTATTTTATTTTATTTTATTTTATTTTGAGACAGGGTCTCACTTTGTAATGTAGGCTGGCCTTGAGCTCAGGCTTGACTTCACAGCAGTCCTCCTGCCTCTGCCTCCCGAGTGCTGGGACTATAGGTGTGAGCCACCATGCCTGGCATTGTGGTATGTGGTTCTGGTTGCTGGTCGGCCTTGCCCAGTATTGTTGTATGTGGTTACCAGGGATCGGAGATTGGGGATCAAACCTGGGCCCTTGCACTTGCAAAACAGGCACTGGAACCATTGAGATAAATTCCCAGCCTATTTTGGTTTTTTAAACTTAATTGATTTTATTGGTACATTTTATATCCACATCATGATCACAATCGACATTGGGAATGTATACTGGTACATGACACATTCTCATTTTCTCTCATTTCCCTGCTCACCCCACAACTTTGTTTGCAGCACTGGTGACTGAACACTGGGTCTCATGAGGAACTCAGTCACTGAGCCTCTAAGTGATTTTACTTTCAAGGAAAGAGAGAAGGGATACATAAAGTACAGGTTACAATGTCACATGAGTTCTGAGGATGGGGATAAGAGTATGTCTTAGAGGACATGAACTGATATTGTGGAGTACACATCATGTTCAGACACTGAATTAGGGGATTTTATATTACAAGTAAGGAAATTTGAATCCCAGATCAGGAATTCTTGGAATTCCTGGTTTTCTACTCAGTTACTTTAGTAATGCTAAAATATTCTCCTTTGAAAGACACAGAAAAGCTTAGGCCTTAGCACTTAAGATCATAATCAAGGGTCACTAAGGTTGTAGCCTTAATTAACTAACACAAAGTATATGGCCTGGAATAAAGTCAAAACCCAAATGAAGTCATCTCATTCTTATTTGAAGGTAAAAAGAAAAAAAATGGAAATAAAACTTATGTACATGGGGGATTTGTAGGGTAGGCAGGGAAATGGGAAAAATAAGAATCAAGATATATCATATATAGGTACAAATTCTCAATGATGAATGTGATCATAATTATTCCTAAAGTGTACCAAATAAAGTCAGTAACAACAATAACAATGAAAACTCTGATGCAAAATTAATTCTGAACAGATAAAACAGATGGCCCAAATCAAGGAACTGAAACTCATGTTCCTTTTAATAATATGCCTTGTGAACAGATTTACTCTTATTCTGGACACAATTTTAACTGGCTTGGGTGGCTAGATTCTCAGCCAGCAGGTGACTAGTAGCAACCTGTGTTGGTAGTGGCATCTGTAATTGCTAATATTGCAATCCTAAAGTACGGGACATAATCTACTATATCTGAAGACATCTGAACTCATGCCTGCCAATCTAGAGTCCCTAATGTGGGGATACAGTGCTTTGATAATCCCAGAGCATAGGAAAATATGACTTTGGGTAATGAAACAAAGATTGAACTAAGATTCAAATAAAGTTGGAAAAAACCTAAACTATTAAAGTATTTTGGCATAAAGTTTCCACTGCATTTAAATTGTATTGAGAAATAATATTTCATTTGTAACAAAGCCAGAAAACACTTATTTTATTCAGACTATTCTTTAGTCATTTATTTAACTCTACTAGCCAATGTTTTATTCTTCACTCTTTCCAGATCAATTTTTAGCTGTAAGTGAGTGTTGCTCATTTTTGCCAAGCTTACTTCCCACGAGGTTGGAGTGTCGCTATATTAAGACACTAAGGAGCCACTTCACCCTCAAACGCCTGATTCCCAAGTTGATCTCAAGTCACATGAACATGTGGAGAAACTCGGGCCAGAATACACCCTGGGGAAATGCTCCTCTGATGAGAGGGACTTGAGGAACCTTCGGGCATCTGTGAGAAATGAATCAGAAAAATGTTGCATAATGTGAATGACTGAATGTCCTTTGTCGTAAGCACACATCTTGTATAGACAGAGAAATATCAGTGAGGCCATGTGATCAATTCAAAAGAGGGAATGGGTCAGGGAACCAGAGGGAAGCAAAGAAGGAAGAAAAGAGATTAAAGCCAAGGAGGAGGTCTCTACACAGAGAAATGCAAGTACTTAACCGAGCTACTTCCCACCTCAGGATAAAGTAAATTCTTCAAGTGTGGCAAAATAATGCACTGACCCAAGCACTGACCAGTGTGAACTGTGCCCTCACGTGGAGTTTTTTTACTTGAAAACATCTTTGTTTAAAAAAAGTTTTTCAGGACCGGGGATTTAACCCAGTGGTTCCAGCACCTGTCTTGCAAGAGCAAGGACCTGGGTTCGATCCCCGGTAACCGCCTACAATACTGGGCATGGAGACTCATGCCCAGCAGCAACCAGTACCACATATCACAGTGCCAGGCGTGGTGGCTCAAGCCTGTAATCCCAGCACTCGGGAGGCAGAAGCAGGAGGATTGCTGTGATGTGAGTTTGAGGCTGAGCTCAGGGCCAGCCTGAACCACAAAGCGAGACCCTGTCTCAAAAAAATAAAAAATTAAGAAAAATATAAGAACAACAACAAAAAAACAAGCTGATGTAGCAATGGTAGTGTACACAATTCAAAATGAGGAAAATTAATGAAGTTCATGTTTGAAAACATTTTTTTTTTTTTTAGTTTTTTTGAGACAGGGTCTCACTTTGTAGTTCAGGCTGGCCCTGAGCTCAGCCTCAAACTCACATCACAGCAATCCTCCTGCCTCTGCCTCCCAAGTGCTGGGATTATAGGCGTGAGCCACCATGCTTGGCACTGAGGTATGTGGTACTGATTATTTGCATGCCCAGCATTGTATATGGTTACTGAGGATCGAACCCGGGTTCTTGTGCTTGCAAGACAGGCGCTGGAACCACTGAGCTAAATCCCCGGCCCTGAAAACATCTTTTAAAGTTCTCTCTCTCTCTCTCTCTCTCTCTCTCTCACTGACACACACACACACACACACACACACACACACACACACACACACATACATACTTTCATTAATTTTAAAAATCCTTAATCAAATATACTATTGAGTTTTGGGTTACGGTAGATCACTCTCTTCTTTTCCTATACAATTACAATACAGAGAAATCAAGTCTTACACAAACAGCAATTATAACAACTGACTGAAAAAAACTATAAAATTGGCTGGTTTGATTTTCCTTGCCTTCAGAAGGTACCCTTCCTGTAACATCATTTAATTTCCATATTTATTGGGCACTTACTGTCAGACACTATAAAGCCTTCTCACAGACAACATTTTTTCTATCATTTATTTATAAGTGAATACGTATATGAACATATTTGTGTACCAAATATGCTCTCCTAAGTGCAAGGCTAAGGGCTAATGTCCCACCAATAAATAAGGTAGATGTACTTATAACCTAATAAGGTAGTATATTGCTTTTTTCCAGGGTATCCATTTATTGAGTAGATCTGCTTTTGAATTTTCTCAGACTGCATGATAAAAAAGCCCTGTGCTTTATTAAAGGACTCTGGGACAGTGGGTACTATGGCTGGAGGGAATGGAAATGAGACTAACATGGACCAATTCTGCTGCATGGATAAAGGAGTTAGGAAGGAGGAAGTCTTGAAGAACTTTCTTCCTGGAACATATTACTGCCCACCTGCATGGCATACTTTCCATGAAGTCCTTTTGCAAAGGTTTCAACCAGGGAACTTGGCGGGGAACTTGCAGCCTCTTTCTTTTAATCAGGGTTTTCTGTTGAGCTTCTAGTCATCAAACACACGGAGCCCATCCAGTTACAGTGTTAACCTGTTCATCTCCCTCATCTTCTCCACACTCTTCCCCAGACCTGGTGGGGTTGGTTGAAAAAGACAGCCTCTGAGAGATGCCACAGTCTAACTGGAAGATCTCAGGCAAGTTACTCAAAATGTATACACTTTAATTTTTTTCAGTTATAAAATGGGGTTAGTAACATATGCTCCAGACATCTCTGAGGATTGTATGATGAGAAACTTTCTGGTAATAACAGGTAATATTTACTGAGCTCTTCTGGAATACCTGACACTGTCCTAAATACCCAACAGGTAGTCATCTCACTGAATCATTGAAAACAGCTCCAGAGAGCGTGTCCCACTCTTCCTGCACTTCTTGTATAGAGGGGCACAAGATGGTGAGGAGGGGGCCAGAGACTTTAAGCAACTTAGCTGAGGTCATGTAATGGAGCTGGGTTTGGGAGGGAATCTGCCAGTCTCCACAGCCTGGGGTAATACCCACTCTCTCACTGGTAGTCAGCACAGATTCACTGTGTTCTCTAGTGCTTAGCTGGCTGCTGCCTCCTCCCTGGTCAGCAGTCCTGTCTGGTGACCACAGTACCATGGTTCCTGCAGTCCCTGGGTGCTGGCTGAGGGCTCCTTCTAGTTAAGGCACATGGTGCTTCAGTACACTGGCAGGGAGTATCTTCTCAGGAATGTCACTCTTTCTGTCTTGTTGCACCAGAGCAGCTTGCTAACAGGTCTGCCCATCTGCATCTGGAGGCCAAACAATGACAAACGCAGTGCCCTGGCATTTAGACCCTTTTCTTCCAGTTTAATTCAAGTCACAGATTAAACACTTACATGCAGCCAAAGGGGTTTGAAGAGGATTTCCAGGTTCCAGGTTTGTTATCTCTTGATAGCTGCTTACTGGGACTTGGAATGTGTGCAGTGGAAGAACAAGAAGTTCACTGCACATAACCCAGTGAAGAGAAGCATGGGAGCAGGCAAATTTCTCTTTCCTTAAAAAAAAAACCCAAAAATTACTTGTTTCCCTATGTGTGATGGGCCTCTCCCCAAAGGACAGGTTCTCTGTACAGCCTGGGAACTGTTTAGGTCCAAGAAGACTTCATATCAAGAGAACTGCAATGTTATAGCTAAATGAACAAAGGCAACTTGAACTTCTGAATTTAAATCACAGGGGCACTTGTTACTAATGGCACAGTGGTCTGCAGTTGAGTTTAGTCACTTAACCTTGCAATTTCCTCACTCTGGAGGGAGAAAAGTCCAGCCAGTGGCAAGGTTCAGTGGTGCCACACCTGTGCAATCCCTTGATTAGGGCCTACACTTGGTAGGTACTCAGCAAATTATGTCTATTATTTCACTAACACTCCTCAAACCTTATTCTGTGTCAGGAACTGTTCAAAGTGCTTGGAAATTTCTAAGCCCTTTAATTTTCAGGACAACCTTATTAGGCAGCACTGCTATTATATCTGAATGGAACATTGGTTACAATGATTTTGAGGGTCCCTTCTGAGATTCCTGTAACTGGCCATGCTTATAGCCGATGCAGTCAGATAGCTGGACTGACCTGGTTGTTGGTGAACAGCTGGACTGTATTAGCAAGCAGCTGTTCCAATCCTCAGGGCTAGCCATTTAGACAGACACACCTTGCAAGTCCCATATAGTTCAAGGCCCATGAAAGTGCACACAGATCAAGCATTTCCTTAGAAACATGTGCATTAAAAAGTTCTTTCATTATCCTTGAAAGTAAGCCCCAGTTGCATGGTAAGCAGTCTCTTCTTCCTCTTCCTCCTTAGTATTGTCATGTACTTACTACTTAAGTATCCTTGTATGAACACTTACAATAAGATGCATATTCAGCTACATGTGTATATGTATACATGTATATATGCACATATATGAGCAGGAGAATGACCAGAGCTACTTATATGTACATAATTTATGAAATAGAAGTCCAGCTGGATCTCATTTAGATTCTTGCTTATTTACATAGAACTGTAATGTACCTGGGATCTATTCATATCCCTGAAGAATCCTGCTGCCTACCCATAAGCCCCTGGCAGAGATACATAGATAGCAGAACTGAGGTTTTCTTTTTTAAATCTTTATTGGTACATTACATATATGCATCATGATTGCACTCCATAATGGGGATTTGTATCAGTATAAGACACAACTTAATTTTCATTTTTTCCCATAGCCCTACCCACCCTACCACCCCCCCATATACATAAAATTTGTTTCCTTACTTTTTTGTTACAATCTCAACATTGTCCCCTTTCACCTTATTTTACATTGAGCATTTTCTATTTCACAATATATAACATACAATGCTAGGACTCATTTATATCTTCATTTTCTCATACCAGAGAAAAGATGCGAT
>PVIR01028344.1:0-21942 GCA_004026965.1 Petromus typicus | reverse complement strand
TGGAGGAAGAAGCAGGAGTCTGGGCAACTGAGTGACTTAAAGATACACTCGTCTCATTACAGCCCTGGGTTTCCCCAGTGTGGGTGGGTGGTGGAGCAGGGCTGTTGCGCAGCAGTAGCTTTGCTTGCCTAAGTTTTCACAAGGCAGTGGGTTCAACCCCTGCAGCCACCAAAATAAAATAAAACTCTGATAAGTTTCTGATGGACAAGTTTGATTTTAAACTGTTTAATGCTATCTGAATTTTCTACCATTGTATTTTCTTTTATAATTATTTTTATATGCTTTTTCCTCTTTGATTACAAAATTCCCTATTCAATTATATTTCTTGTGCTCTGTTGGAGTTATACATTGTATTTTAGTTCTCACAAATGAGTACCTTTAAATGTGACTCGCACTCTGCCCTTGTCAATTCTAGAAAACATGTGACCTTTATATCATCAGATATTTCTGCTCTTCTGTTTTCTCCTACTTCTTCCACTGTCCCTACTTTGGGCATTTTCATGTTATCTTCCATTAATCAATTAAAACCTTATTTTCTTCTTTGTCTCTGTTCAAACTCTGATTTCCCTGATCTATCCTTTGGCTGAGTCAATCTGTCAGCTATATCAACTTTGCTACTAATTTTAATAGCTGCATTTAAAATTTCCAGAATTCTTTTTTGTAAAACAATATTTTTCCAGTGTTTTAATCACTTTTTGAAAAGATCTTTTGTTCCATTAATCATTTTGAGCATTTGCTGATAGTCTCTCTGAGGACCCTTTTATTTGATGTTGGGGGTCTATTTCTGCTCTTTATGGTACAATGTAAGTTCGCTTCTGCACCACACTCTCTCTCTGGTACTTTGCGACTTAAGCTTTGGTGGGTCTTTCACATTTAACTTCCAGCTTAGAGAAACCTCCCCAAAATCTTAAGCCCTGACACACAGACTTTATCTAACTTCCTAACAACCTGAACTCAGTTTAAATTTTTTAACTAAGGAGACCTAGGAAAATAGGTGTTTTTCATATTCAAGTTCACCTTTTATTTTTTGAGAGAGAGTCTTGCTGTGTAATTCAGGGACTTGCCTCAAACTCATGGTAATCCTTACGTCAGCTTCCTGGGGGCAGGGGTGAGTGATATGGGTCTCCACACTGGGCAAAAAGGATCTTAGTGTCCAAATTTTCATGGCAATGCCAGCTGCTGGGCTCCTGCTAGCTGGGCCCAGGGCTCTGTCCCCTTTGCTGTGGCCACCAAGCTCCTGGCCTCCTTGCTGCACACTCAGGCTTACGGTGCTGGCATTTGGGTTTCTAGCTCTCTGCCTGTGTGTGTGGGTGTGTGTGTGTGTGTGCAGAGCCAACTGTGCATTTACACCCTGCTGCACTGTGCCCGGCATCATTGTATGTGATATATTTTGTAATTATAGTTCTGGGTGCTGGACCCAGGATCAGTTAGGCCATCCATGTCAGTCTGCTTTTTTCTTGGCAGTGTATTACTTCCTTCCAGCTGCAAAACAACAAAGGGCCGAAAAAAAGATCCTGTGATGGCTAATGGGCCAGGAATGGCACTTTCCTACATCAGAGATAGAGCATATTCCATCGTTTGGGGCATAATGTGGGAATATTAAGAAAACTCTGAAGAACTTTCTTTCTGGTATAGAAACTGTACTCTGACAACCTACTAGGTGAATAGGAAATGAGTCCTGTGTACTACAGAGTCTGAGGGAGGACTCATCACACACCTTCGGTTAAGCAGCCTCCAGCTGAGGCCCTGATCAGTGTGTCCAGGTGCCATGAGCAGATAGGCTGCCACTAAGGGACAACACAGCATTGTCAGACAGAATTTACACTTGGATTCCTAGATTAACTTTTCTTACTTCAACAGATTCACTGTAACTCTTTAAAAGTAAAGAAGTGAAATTGGCAAAGTGCTAAAACATGCTGACATAGTCTAACTCCCCAAGTGCTTTCGGCTCTTGAAGGTTCCTGTGTCTGTGTCCCGCTCTGGGCCGTGGGTGTCAGTATTCGGTAGTCTGGAACTAGGATTTTCTGGGTCACAGGATTTTCTTCTAATCTGCTCCCAACCACTTTATCAGTCTGATCCTAAACATTCTGATATCAAGCTTTTTTTTTCTTTTGAGGGCAATTTCTTCAAATAAGGGAATTCCAAGGCTCCTTCTGGAGAACAAGGGTGGGCTGTTAATGTTGGACACTAATGTGACCCTGATGACAAAGCCCTGTCTTCCTACCAGTGTTCCATGGAAGAACATGTAGGCCCTGAAACAGTCCTCTTAGTGGCCCTAGATCACATGCCGGAAGGCCAACTGGACAAAATGAAAAGCAGGACAGTGGAAAGGAACTCTCTCTCTCTCTGAGACAGGGTCTGCCTTTGTACTGCATGTACAAGCATGCAGCATCATGTCCGCATTGGAAAAGAGGGCTCCTTATTTTATAGCCGGAGATTTAGTTCAGTGGTTCTGGTGTCTGCCTACCAAGAGCAAGGTCCTGAGTTCGATCCCTGGTAACCACATATAACAGTGCCAGACTGGTAACTCACACCCATCATTAATCATTACCACAAACAACAATGCTGGGCATGGTGGCTCACGCCTGTAATCCTAGCACTTGGGAGGCAGAGGCAGGAGGACTGCTGTGAGTTTACGGCCAGCCTGGGCTACAAAGTGAGTTCAGGGCCAGCCCAAAATACAAAGTGAGACCTTATCCCAAAAAACTAAAAATAAAAGTGCTATTTTAAAGCATCAGACTTATTCTGAAGGGCTGCCTATAAGGCACAGAATTTTATCTCTACCTTCATTCCTAAATTAGTACCATTCTTGACTAGTCAACCAGGCAGGGAAGAGTCAAGATAGCCCTGGTTAAATTTCCTGATAAAATTTAGGTTTTCTTCTATCCATTGTTTCTAGAGACAAAATAAAGCAACAGAATTTATAGCAAAAACCCAGAGTGCTGCTGGGCGTCGTCACACACACACCTGTAATCCCAGTACTCAGAAGGCTGAAGCAAGAGCATCACTTCTGAGCTCAAGGCCAGCCTGGGCTATGAGTGAGACAAAGAAATACCCACTTGACAAAAGAAGCCAGAGTGCTAGGATCCATCTTTTCTCACACAGTGGCAACCATTTGTAACTGTTTCTAAACTTAGTTCCTCATTTCTCAGGTGGGCATATCCACATCTTTACATCATATGCTCAAGCTGTTCTGACTCATCAACCTCTGTGTAAATTATTGAGTTCTCACTGAGAGAAAATACATCCTCTCTCTAACCCAGCCGTATCCCAGCAGTTTCTGGGGCGTCTGAATTTGTCACCTTTGCACCTTTAAATTACACTTAAACCAGGGCTCTGATTCTTACACCAAAGAAACTAGGCACATTTCTGGCAAATATCTATCAATTCTGAAAAAAAGATTTTTTTTAATTATCTGAAAGCACTGGAGAAAAAGCTGACTTATTCTGAAGAGCTGTCTATAAGGCATAGCACAAGTCAGCATCACTGATGTAGGCAAAATAGAAAAAAGATGCAGTTTCAAAAGACAACAGAGATGGCTAGAAATGACTAACGGTCAGAAGCAGGAGACAAGAGTTTACATCAACTACCACAGCATACAGACCTACAAAGGGAATTGTGTTCACGATGAGTGAAAACTAATGACACAAAAAACAGGAATCATGAAAAAGAACCAAGCAAACATTCTAGAAAAATACAGGACCTAGAATAAATTACTTATTGGGAAGCCCTGGCAGTAAAATGTGTCTGAAGACAAACCAAAAATGATAATGTTGCAGGGGGAGGTGAGAGATGGAGCGAGAGGAGGTGCAGGGGCTGGTCTTTGAAAACAGAGGAAAACTTCACGTGTAAATACGGGGAAAGATCTCAAATGATCTCATTCTATGAAGGCCAGAAAACAGTAAAATAATATGTTTAGTGTCGAGAAAGATAAACAAACCCATGAACCCAAAATTCTGCATCCAATGGGGAAAAATACTTTGAAAACAAAGGTGATGGCTGGAGGCGCAGCTCAGTGGAAGAGCACTTGCCTAGAAATGTATGAAGCCCTGGGATCCGGCCCTAGCTGCACAAAAGGAGGAGAGGGAAGAGAAGAAATGAATTTTCAGATAAAATAAAACTAAGGAAATTCACACAGCTTCATTTCAGGAAGAAGAAAACTGATATTACATAAACTCTTGAAACTTTAGGAAGAGTAAGCAGTAGAAGTAATCTGTGTAAGCAGAATGGGTGCCCTCCCCTTAATTCTTTAAAATACAAAGGATAGTTCAAAACAAAAAGTTATGATACTGTCTTGTGGATTTAAAAGCATTTGTAGAGGTGATACAAAGAGCGGCAAAGGGATCTTAAATTGCAGTGTTTCTACATTTCCTGAGATGCTGAGTAATATTAACTCTCCACAGCCTTCCAAGAAGAGGAGTATATAATCCCCCAAGCAATCTCTTAACTTTCCTCTTCTGCACATACGCATCCTGGAAAGGTATAACTAGGAAGCCAATTGTATGTACTAAAATAAAAATGTTTTAAATTTCAAATAATCCAGAGGGAGGTAAAAAATCAAGAATAAAGAAAAATTTTAAAGGAGAGAAATAATAAAATGATAGGCTCAAAAGCATGCAACTAATAATTATCAAATGTCAACATGCTAAATTACCATCAAAAGGCAGAGATAATCAGGAGGGACAAAACAAGACTGTTCTATGTGCTGACATGAAATGCAATTTAAACAGAAGGGCACAGGCTGAAATTGGAAAGCTCAGTACACAAACCATAAGCAGGGAGCTTGGTGAGGCTGAGACTACCAGACACAACAAATCACCTAAAGGGGCTATTTCATGGTGACAAGTGTCCATTTATTAAAAGGATATCACTGTATGACATATTTTCCTAATAAGAGAGCTTCAAAATACATGAAACAAAATTTAGCAATTAAATGGAAAAAGAATTTCAAGATCTAGACAACTAGATTGGGAAATATAGATAAACCCAAAAAAAGGAAAACTTTTGCAAATAGTAAGAGGCTCAAGAGATGAGAAAGGGAAGGGGGAAATAGAGAATTAAGATGGGTTACACACATGTAACCAACTATTCTTGATGAAATTTTAATCATTATGTACTATAAACATGCACTAATAAAAAAAAAAAAAGACATAGAAGGTCTGGCTGCCAGTACTGCTCTCATAATGGGCAGTTAAAATGTTCCATACCCAGTAGGATGCTGGTAAACCGGCTCTGTGAGAGAAACAGCATGTCCATGTCTGTGGGGCAATGAACCCCCTGTGACACCCTGCAAGCTACTAACAGAATGTGTGGCTGGGGAGTCAGGGTGAGAGGATGCCACTCATCTACTGCACCACACTGTCTACACCCAAACACTGCATGAAATGCATTCTTCTCAAGAGCACAGCACAGTCTGTCTATTAAGACAGGTCGTTCTCATGGCTGTTAAATGAGTAACAATGCATCCAACAGGACTTATACCATTGGGTGCATTCTCTGAACAAAATGGAATTAGATTAGAAATCAGTGACAGAGAGCTACTCATTGAAACCTCAAGTATTTCTAAAGAAGCACATTTCTATGATCCAAGAATCAAAGAAGAAATAACAAGGAAAATTATAATACCAAGTATTTTAAACTAAATGGTGACCAAAAATACAATAGATCAAAATTTGTGGAAGGAGGCTTGAAAACTCTTGGAAGGGAACTTAAACCTTTAAAGACTACAATCAGAGGGCAAGAGATTTAGCTCAGTGGTTCCGGTGTCTGCCTGGCAAGTGCAAAGTCCTGAGTTCAGTCCCGGGTAACCACATACAACAATGCTGGTGGCTCATGCCTGTAATCCCAGCATTTGGGAGGCAGAGGCAGGAGGACTGCTTTGAGTTCAAGGTTGGTCTGGGCTACACAGTGAGTTTGGGAGGCCAGCCTAAACTACAAAGTGAGACTTTGTCTCAAAAAAACAAAAACAAAAAAAAACAACAACTCCTATCAGAAGAGCAAGGGGGAACTTTAAGTACTAAGAAAAGTCCTACTATCCTCCAAATCCATCTACAGATTCAGTACAATCCTAGAGAGAACTGACTGCAGGAAATGACAAGCTGATTCTAAATTCATGTGGAATCTCAAGAGACCCAAATGGCCCAGTGCTGGTATTACAGGCTACACCACCATGCCTGGATCTGCTGATGCTTTTGCCCAGGCACACCTTTTTGTGCTAAGTGGGAAAAGGATTATGTTGGCAGGGTCCTGGCTCTGTGGAGGTCAGGTCACACAGAAAACCTTCCTGCAGTTCATACCAGCTACAGGCAAGAGTGGCTCATGCACAAGGAACTACCAGGTGACAGCAGCCAGAGCACACAGGCTGGGATGTGCCCTGGATGGCTGTCTCAACAGCAGCACTGATACCTTCATCTGAGCAATCTTAGCTTTTGGCTTTTGGTTGTTACAATACTTTCACCTTCTAAAAGAAAAGTCAATTTCATTAAAGAAGCAAAACTTAACAGGCCATTTTCTACTACTACTTCTTTTTCTACTATAACTTGGAAAGTGAAAACTTAAACCATTAACCTCTGATTTTGAGGCCAGGAATTTAGTTCAGTGGCACCTCAACTGCGTGGTAAGCACAAGATAAGTTTAATTCCTGTTACACAAACAAAAAATTTTGTATGATCTTATACAAAAATATTTGTATTTTAATAACTTGTATTAAAAATACTTCCTGGTGGTACACACTTACAGGGCCAGCATTCAGAAGACTGAGGCAGGAGAATCACAAGTTTGAGGTCAGCATGAAGTACATGAGGTCAAGGGGAGGCCTGGACTACACAGTGAGATACTGTCTCAAAAATTAAAACCAAAGGAGGAGTGGTGATGCATGCCCATAATCTCAGTACTAAGGAGGTTGAGGGAGGAGGATCACTAGGGGGTTCGAGGTCAGTTTGGGCTACACAGTGAGTTCAAGACCTGCCTGAACTACATACACAGTGAGACCCTGTCTCTTACCAAACCAAAACAAAAAACTCAACAACATTCCCACCAAACAATTTGTTTCACAGGTCAACAACTGGGCCACCTATACAAAACTCCCATAATCAGACTGTAAAGTCACAAAACAATAAAGTCTGCTCAGTCTGTGGCTAGGGACATTTATGAGAAAGAATATCCCATGCAAAGCAAGGAAGTCTCACACATAATAGTACACTTCAAAAACAAAGACTGCTTGCAATTGATTTGATAAACTATAAAATTTGGTTTAAAATGTTTAAAGTGATCTCACTGTATGCACCATGAATCAAGCTCAAGAGAAAAAAAAAAGCCGTATAATATTTATACTAATAAAATAAAAAATCACGTATTTAGACAATCTCACACATGAGAATAATTTCCGTGGACCCTTCTTCTAATGTACTCAGTTTCTAAGCCCATTATAATAGTACAAGCTCAGTGATAAGCCAGAATTTTGCAAGTAAGTATAACTAGAACTACATTTATAGGGAAAACTAATAAACTGTATTAAGTGTATGGTCTATACTAAAAATCTAAGAGGCGCAGAAGAACACTGTCTCTAGGGAAAGCCACTTGTGGCCAGGCACGATGACACACACTTGTAATCTCAGCACTCCAGACGCTGAGGCACGAGGATCCTACAAGTTTGAGGTCAGACTGGGCTACATAGTGAGTTCAAGAGCACCCAAATTAAATGACTCAAGCACTGTTGGAAAGCAAACCCCACCCAACCCAAATAGGCATGGTATCATAGTCTCCAACGCAGAAAGGACTCTGTATCCTGCTGTCTCTCAGCAATACACTGTGTTAGTGAACAGTCTTCAGTGCATTTCTGATGGCTCTTCACAGTCACAACAAATCAACACTGAAGGTGTTTTAAAGTCTTTTACATATAATTTGAGAACAATTATTTTCTTAGGGCACAATTAAAAGTTAAAGTGCTAACCCCCCTCCCAAATTTCCCCCCCCAAATCCAAATTGCTGGGCCAATGTGTATTTTCATATCTTTAGAAATAGATTTTGAAATTTCTCTGGAGACAGATCACCTCAGACTAACACTTCTGCCTGCATCGCAGGAGCTATCTCCTCCTCTTGCCAACACTGCCTAAGACCATTTCTGAAAAACTTCTCTACCTGGTGGATGAAAACAGTCTCATTTTAATTCTTCATTTGTTTGACGGTCATGAGGTTGCACACATTTCTATATTCTTACTATCTGCACTTCCTCTTTCTGTGAACTAGTTATGCCCTTTCAATCCTTACTGTAAAAGAATGGGTGGCTATATGCACATCAAAACAGCAGTGCACATTTTAAAGGATATGACAAATTTTTACAAGTTTAGGTTCTGATGGAAGCCATAGCTTTGAAGTGAATAAGTGTAAGAGGAAGCATCCAGAGGCATGTGCTGGGCTAGCTGGTTACTCTAAAATGGACACCGGTCATCATCCAGCAATCTGAAAAACAATCTGCCTAATTATTTCCTCTGCAGCATCTGCTTTACTAGGAGTTTGATTTTCCAAGTCTGCAAGCAGACGAAGGCTGCCACCTGGAGTTCCCTGCCTGAGAGGAGGGGAACTGGGGATGCTATCCCCAGAAGGCCTGAGAAGAGACGCAGTGGCAGCTGTGAGGAGACCACACGACTGGCAGGTGCTGAGCAGTGGCAGGGACCGGCAAGTCTCAGCACGTTCTCCCTGCAGAGCATATGCTGCAGGCTGCCAAGAGCTCGTCTGCCTGATTCCAGTGACCAAGGGTCTCACCCACAGCAGAGAGCAGAGGACTGAAGGGGAATTTGAACTACCAGCATGACCTACTGGGAGGTAAGCAGCACAACCCAAGCATGAACGACAACCTTATGGTGCTGGTGGAGAAAAGAGGACTGTATGAAAACAGACTAAGAAGACAAAGCAGTTCATGGCCAGGCATGGTGACACATGCTTGCAATCCCAGCACTTGATTGCTGCAAGTTCAAGGCCAGTCTGGCTACAAAGAGTTTAAAGCTAATCGGAACTATGTGGTGAGACCATCTCAATTTAAAAAAAAAAGGAGGAAGACAAGAAAACAGAGGAGGAAAAGGAGGAAGAGGAAGAGGAGGAAGGAAGAAAGAAAAGGGAGAGGAGGAGGAGGAAGAAAAGGAAGAGGAGGAGGAGGAAGAAAAGGAAGAAGAAACAAAGAAAGAGACAGACCAGCTCAGTTTGGAGCATTAATGGGGAAAAAAGAAAAGACAAGGTATGAGAACTAATTTATGTAAAGTATATTTGCTATCACAAGTTTATTTACATTAAAAAAAAATGTTTCCTTGGTGCCAGGGATATAACTCACTAGTTCTGGTGTCTGCTTTGCAAGCACAAGGTCCCAAGTCTGATCCTGATAACCACATACCACAGTGCCAGGGCGTGGTAGCCCATGCCGTAATCCCAGCACTTGGGAGGCAGAGGCAGGATTGCTCTGAGTTGGAGACTGGCCTGAACTACAAAGTGAGACCCTATCTCAAAAAACAAAAACAAAAAACAGAAGTTTCTTTAGACTTAAATCAAGAAATTATGAAGATTTTTTTCCCCAAGTAATACATGAAGCCTATAAACCTGGCCCAGGCAAATGCTGAGTAAGATTTAATTTTTCTAGATTTTTTTATTTTTTATTTATTTATTTTTTTTTAGGTTTTTTTGAGACAGGGTCTCGCTTTGTGGTTCAGGCTGGCCCTGAGCTCAGCCTCAAACTCACATCACAATCCTCCTGCCTCTGCCTCCCGAGTGCTGGGATGACAGGCATGAGCCACCACGCCCGGCACTGTGGTATGTGGTACTGGTTGTTGCTGCGTGTGAGTCTCCACACCCAGTATGGTATGTGGTTACCGGGGAATCGAACCCGGGTCCTTGCGCTTGCGAGACAGGCGCCGGAACCACTGAGCTAACTCTCCGGCCCCAGATTTTTTTTATTTTTGTAGGCCTACTCTATATATCAAGATGAAATATTCTTCACCCTGTTTTAAGCCTAAGAATCAATATACTGGTGGAAACAAGTATATATTCAAGACTTGCTCTACTGAAATGCCCATTAAGACTGTTACTCAAAGTTTTGTCCTGTAATTATTATATCTGACTTTAGAGTCAACACCAAAGTACCTATTCACACTGTGAAGTGGGTGCTATTGTACAAAGATGACACCAGTGGCTCTCTGTGTAAATGTGTGGCCTACAGAGGAATTCCTATCATTGTATCTGCTGATGCTGTCTATTGGAAAACAAATACAGTGAGATTTTTTTCTTCTCCCAAGTTAAAAAAAAAAAAAAAGGCATGGATATAGAAGTTTAGCTTCCAAAGGAAGTTAAAACTGCAGATGAGAGGACTAGCGGCATATAGTACTTGCCTAGTAGGTACAAGGCTAGAGCCCAGCACTGTCTCCTACCTCCTAAATAAAGACCTGAAGTAAGATACACGAGGATTTAAAAAAAAAAATGTGACCTGGGGAACAGAAGCAGGTAGGTGTGGGCCAGCAAAACCGAGCAAGAAATGGTTAAGAAACGGCCTCCTGCCAGCTGAGGTAGGCAAGGCCCATACTATCTCGCATCCCCTAACAGCCTCTCCACTATTGTTGGGGGACTCACAGTTGTTCTCTGTGCCAGCATGGCACCTGAAATATAACTATCAATAAACTGATTAAGAAATTTAATTAGCTCTTCAAGTACAAAAGGAAAGAAACCCACCTAACTCACAGATTACTTGTTTTACTGAGGGAAAAGGTGTTGCAGTATAATGATGATGGTATATAAGACAGGGAAGAAAATGAGAAGTGAATACGAATGTGCTGAAGGCTAAAACCCTGGAATAAAAAGCTTAGAGAAAAGGCTAGAAACCAAGCTGACTATACTACATCTTTCTGTTTACGACGCTCTGGGATTTTTTTTCCCCTTAGTAATGGGGATTGAGCTTGGGACCCCCTACCACTAAGCTACAACCCTAGCCCTTAATTTTTACTTTGAGATAGGGTCTTCATAAATTGCTTGAGCCGCTCTGAATTTGCAATCTTCCTGCCCAAATCTCCCTGTGTTGGGTATATGGGTGTGTATATACCCAGTCTTCCACTTCTCCAAATCTCCCTTCTCTCCTTTACATTCTGATGTAAACCTTGAGAAAAATGTTTAATAACTCATCTGTATGTTATAGCAGTCACAATTCCCAGAGGTCTCTATAGGGTCAAACAATATTTGTTTTACATTCGTACGTAGATTTCTCTAGAAAACACTCATATGCTTCTCCAAAACAGGCCAAACACATTACTAGAGTCTTTGAACATCCACAGGAAAGGGACAGTATCCAAATGCTGAGCCTGAAATGATGAGGATGGCTTCAAGCACTATACCTGACACAGTTCTCAAATTACAACTGTTTCATAAATAGCTACAGAATTTAAGTATGGTATTTTAGACTGCATATTCCATTTTCCATAAATATATAGAGCTATTATTTTTTCAGATAAAACTAGAAGGAAAAGACTATCCAATTTAAGAATGGCATTCCTAAAAGATTAATGAAGGAGTAAGTCAAAAGCTTTCTTATTTCTCTTTGGAAAACAGCTGTAATAGCACGTTTTGCAGTATGTGCTCCATATTTAGGTCAACACATTTCCTGCAAAGGTCCAGAAAGTAAATTTTTCAGCCTTTATGGACCAGACTGTTTCTGATACAAGTACCCAACTCTGTCCCAAAACACGAAGGCAGCTAAGGAGCATATTTAAAATGCTTAGGCCTGCACTGTTCACAGAATGGCCAGATTATTAAGCACTGGAATATGGTTACTATGAAGAAGGAACTGAATTTTTAGGCTTTTTAATACCAAACCTAAAGATTCTCAAGTCTCTTATTAAAAAACAGCATAGTATTTACATACAACTTTAAAACACATCTTCCCATGTATTTTAAATCCTCCCTAGATACTTATAAATAGTAATTACACTGCATTATTTAGGGAATGATGAATAGGACAGTCTAATGTTACAGAGAAAACTTTTTTTCCCATGCATTTTCAACCTGTGTTTGGTTGGATACACAAATATAGAAGCCACAGATAAGAAAAGGCAATGATAGTAAAAATATAAACATCTATACAGGCAATTAGAGGTTGAACAATGATCACCATAGTGTTAGATTCCTAGTCAGTTTGCTCTCTACTCAAAATACTTAAAGCTAAAATGAACTCAGTGATTCTACTCAGATGAACTGGGAAAGAGATAACATGATGTAAAATTTCCAGTAACTGAAGATCATACTAGTCAATAATCAAAATTCTGAACAAGAGGATACGTGTAAAGTTCCATGTATCGGGACTTGGCCATACTTTGTCTGGTATAGACTTGCTGGATTCCAGCTCGGAGATCGTCCCAGATCTGGTCAAGGCCAATCTGCTTCAGTCCATGGGGATTTTGACTCCTGCTTGATGACATTGTGAGTAATGTTCTGAAGTTGTCCAGTATAGCAATCCTTATTCAAGGTACAGCTAATTCGCCATTAGTTGAAAATATACAGTATCATCCCAAATTTATTCACAGCAGCTCAGAAAGGATGTCCTTTAAATGTAGAGAATAAAATCTCATTGTAGGCAAACCTGAAGAGGAAAGAAAGGGAATTAATGAATCCTTTTAAATATCTTCAGGTTGCTAACAGGGCTACATGCAATCACAGAAATGCTTGATTTATGGGGATTAGCAGGTACTTCTCTAACCCAGACATTATTTCCATGTGGGAATCTGTTCATTCTAAGGGTTGTGTGCAGAATATATTTAGACATTTCATTAAAAATTGTTTAACTACTAGCACTCATGGAAAAGCTGACCAAATGAAGGCATAATAAACTGTTGACTTTCATTATTTTCTACAGATAATGGAAACTTAAAATATACTCTTGATTTACACCACAACTGGGAAGACCCAAACAAAAAGAAAAGAGGGCAAAAGATATGCTCAGGAAATTTCCAGAAAGAGAAAGGCAAACAATTAACAAATGGGAATAAACAATAGTTACCTGTGAGTTTTGGGAATTTTCCTGAGCACTCAGCAAGAAAGTAAATGCCAGTGCGGAAAAAATGAAAAGAAGTAGACACTGTTTTTCATTATATAAGGGCCTCTGGAGAAAAGTATACAGTGAATGTTTATCCTAGTTTCAAAGAGGCCTGGGTGTGAGCTCAGCCCCACACTTACAGGTGTGTATAAGTGAGCTGCTTAACTTTCTATTCCTCAACTTCTCATCTGCAAAATGGGGGTAATCAATCCTTCCAAGCGCTGTTGTAAGTTTAAATATATAGGAAGTATTAACATTTAACAAATAACAATGGCGATTATTTCTAAGTGTATAAAGCTACTGCGTCATAAAGGACCATCAGTAAAGGACCTTAGACATTTAATACTGTACTAGTAGTACTTTTCAACGTGTAACATTCTACATATGCTTTAAGGATTATTTACATGTACATCACACCAAAACATGGAGATTTCAAATAAATGTTTCTAATGAAAATGAAGAAACTCTGATTTCTTTTAATGGCTTTGTAAAATAAATGCCACTGGGTGTAAAGAGGATCTGAAACAGTAAACACAAGTTGTTACAGCCTGCAAATCCAAGCTCAAGTTTCCCAGCCACAGCACCCTTGCTCCTTAATAGATCACAGACCGTCAAGGAGGCCTAGACACATGTAAACATTAAGTAGGTCATGCTTATGGATTAAGTCTGGATTACTGAAACCTGAATCATCTCTAGTATTTGTAATCCAAGCTATACAATTAATATTTTATGAAACCACAATACCACTGCTGATCTTGGAAGTATTTTATTTTGTACATGCAACATATATGTTCATATGTGAGATACCTCTAATATAAGGGCTCCCTCAAGTACAAATAAACATTCCCCATGTTGAGGTTTAGCATCTTTCATCTTCCTCAGGGGATCACAGCACACTCCGCTTGATAACAATCAGCTGTTTGGACCGGTACTGCCACCTGATAGCATCAACTACTGTTTAAGCCCCATCACAGCTTTAATTCTCCCACTGCAGAAATTACCACTTAAATTGCCCAAATTGGAATTAAGAGTATATCAATTCTATCTGGATAAGCTTTTTCATATCTATCTAGGTGTTCTTTTATTTCCCTTTCTCCTTTCTTTCCTAACTTCTACCAGCAACTATGAATGTTCTCCCCTATTTTCTCAACACCATTTTCTATCAGCAGTGTCCAACTCTGTATCCACATGGCAGATATCTGGGAAGGATTCTGAGATCTCATCTCTATATTTACATTCGAGGACTGCTGATGTACATGGTCAAGGCCACTTTGATCCCATTTCCTCATGGCCACCTCCTCCTGTTATCATCACCACAGTCTCTTACCACCATTGCAAACAGTCCAAACTGGACCTCACACACGGCCCTATACACTAGTCTTCTCCCCATATCCCTTCTTGCATCAGTCAGTCTAAACATGTGGTCACCCTCGGAGCAGTGGGAGCAGGAAACGTCATACAGCCATAATTAGACCCTTTGCTCTCTCCTCCTCTGCCCCTTTGGGTACAGCTCCAGACCTCCCTCTGCTGGAGATGCTTGTCTTCCCTTCTTCACGCAACCTCCAGTCAGACTCACTGGGAAGCACCCCAGGAGAAGTCAGGGTCCCCTCACATCATCCAGGCCTTTCCCTTGTTACTGTTTATTCAAGGTGGCAGCCCCTGCTCACTTCCTTACTTCACCAGTCCGGTGGATCCAGATACAGAGAGCATCTCTTCTGTTTGCTATGTCGTCCCAAGAAGAGAGTACAGAGCCCAGCACATGGCCCAATAAACGTTTTGCATGAAGAAATGAAGGAAGAGAAAAACTGTGTGCTTTTAAAGGATTTAAAAATAATAAAAAACCAGGATCATCAAGCATCTGCATTTACTGAAAAAAAAAAAACCCGTTTAGAACCTCTGTAAATGTCTTATTTCTTCCAAATGTTTTCTGTGCAACACTGGATCTTACACTAGAATTTACTTCTCACTTGGTAATGGCTTACATTATCTGATTACTGAGAACGTACATTTATCTTAACATAATTTCTAAACAGGCTAATGAAAATGACAAAACCTTTAATAAATAATGATACTTAACAAATAGCAGGAAACTGTTGTGTTCTAGGCCATGGTTATATACTATAGTCAGTCAGAACAGCATAGTCCTCTATTATAAATACAAGAGAAAGTCTTACCTTCTAAGTAGCAAATAAAGACATAAAACCTTCTGGGACATAAACTACCTGTAAACTGGAAACTTTATGTCCCATATGTATGTACAGCCAATGTATTCTGCTCATGAGAGCCAATTATAGACACAAATATTTAGAAGCTGACCTTAAAATTAGTTTTGGCTTTTCCTTTTTCAGATGAAGAAACTGATTCAAAGAAGCAGATGATTGTGGCCAAGACTGTCATGCTAGAAAGTGACAGAACCACTGCCAGGTTCCTGGGCTCACGAACCAGTGTGCCCCAGCTATTCATTAAACTAAGAACCTAAAGGGCGAGGGACTTAGCCCAGTGGCTCTGTGCCTGTCTTGCAAGTGCCAGGTCCTGAGTTCGATCCCAGATATTATAAACAAACAAACAAAAAACTAAGAACCTAAAGAACTGTAATTTTTAAAAGCTGATAGTTTTAAAGAGCTAGAAAATTAGTTATAATTATATCAACACTAAATCTGTTTTGAAATTTAAGAAAACACAATTTCACCAGGCTTGACTTTTTAAAAACAAAGATAAACACCGAAAACATAAAGAGTAATGTGAAGTATAAACAGCAATGTTAATACAGCTTTGTCCTGTAGCAAAGTTAAATACACAAAGTGAAAATGGCCAATGTGACTTTTTCTACCTCTCTACTTCCCTTATTCCAGGACAAGTAATGTGCTACTGCCATTTTCTTTCGACAGTTCTGGGGACTGGATGTAAGCTCTCGCACTGAACTACCTTCAGTCCTTTTTTGAGACAGGATCTCCCCAAATTGCCCATGCTGGTCATGAAGTTATGACCCTCCTGACTCAGCCCAAGTAGCTAGGATTACAGCATCTGCCACTGTAGCTGGCAGCAATACAATTCTTTTTTGTTTGTTTGGTTTTTTTTAAGGTTTTTTTGAGACAGAGTCTCGCTTTGTGGTTCAGGCTGGCCCTGAGCTCAGCCTCAAACTCACATCACAGCAATCCTCCTGCCTCTGCCTCCCGAGTGCTGGGATTACAGGCGTGAGCCACCACACCTGGCACTGTGGTATGTGGTACTGGTTGCTGCTGGGATGAGTCTCCACACCCAGTATGGTATATGGTTACCAGTGATTGAACCCGGGTCTTTGCGCTTGCAAGACAGGTGCAGGAACCGCTGAGCTAACTCCCCGGCCCCAGCAATACACTTCTTGATATGTTGTTCTTTATGTATTTTTTCTGCTACACTTCTGATCCTAATTATGCATCTCACTCAAATAAGACTCACTGATCATCTGAGACTATCCACCATCTCTTCATGCTAAAGTCTATTTTATTATACATTTTCCTCATTAGTTCTATACATGGTAAATGTGCCACATGGACCTCAATTTGTATTCTGAATATGAAGAAAATTTATCAAAACCTTCTATTCCTGCTATTAGATGTTTTGTTGTTTTCCATCTACCATTCCTTTTTTTTCTAGTTGTCCCCAGTATCCAAAATTCATACCCAGGTTTGCAAACACAACTGAGTCTGTCCTCTGCGTAAGTAGGCGAGTGTACAGGGGTCCACTTTACCCTCTTTCATCTCTCTCTCTCTCTCTCTTTTTGCTGTGCTGGGGATTAAACTCAGGCCCTGTGCTTCCAAGGTAGGCATGGTACTGTAACTAGAGCTAAAGCCCTGGCAATTTTCGCATCTCCTAGACAGCTTCACACTTACATACATAAAACACCTGTGAGTCATTACAGTAAAGGAGCCTAAAACTAAAGTCTGAAACAAAATGATAGGCACAGTCACACCATCTCTGCAAGCAGATGCTGAGACCAGCGTGGGTGAAGATACTTCCTAGGATGTGCACCTACGCAGAAGAGCAAAAGACACTTGTGACAGAGGCCCTGGGGGAGCCCTCATCAGTTCCAAGGCTCATCAGATAGGGACAGCGCCTGTCTGGGCACTGCAGGTGGGACTGGCAGCCAATGCCTGTGGAGCCTGGAAGGGCCTGGTGTGACAACATGAGTGACAACAGAGGTGCCCACAAAAGACTGGCTTAATTGTCAATGCTGAAATTTCAGAAATACACCACTTTACAGATTATATACCTTCCACCTCAACCAGGCCACCAAAAAACATCAGCTATCCTGAGCAGAAGTCAGACCTGTTAAAATGGTTTAGGTACCACATCACAGTCAGAAAGCGCAAGAGGTCCCCCAAACCTATGAAAGAAAAGAATGTACACTTAGGATATGAAACTGTTCCCAAGGTACCCTTGCATCACAGGATTTGTCAGTGGCAGTAATGAAGGGCCATAGTTTCAAGACACCATCCTGTAGATATGCCACTTATGCCTTGGAAGCAAGTGTGGACAAGCAGGGGTCTAGGAGGGAAGCAGGCACCAGCAAAAGCAGCCTTGGTCTGCTCCCTACCTCCTTGTTCTCAAGGACCCCTGACTATGCCCAGAAGCACCTGCCAAACCCTGGGAGGAGCCCAGGCTTCATTTTCCTGACTGGAAATCAAAACCAAAAATGCCACCGATTTTGGACAGGAACCAATGGTGGAACCGAATGTACCTTCACACACACCGCAACTAGTCTTCACTTTCACTCCACCTTAGGAAAGTGAGATAAAGGAATAGAACACAACAGTCAAACAGAAAAAGGGAGGCCATGTATTTAACAACTGTCTATTCTAAAGAACTCTTATTCTAAAGGGAGCCGAAAGTCAAGTGAATCAATATGAAACAACTCAAACTATGAACTGATGAAATGGCCTATTTTTCAAGATTAATGATGTATAAAATTCCCTCACCTGAATAGGAGTTTGAACTGAGAAATAAATTATCTCCAAGAATCCTGAAGAAATATCCTTCATATTACTAATTCAAAGTTGTATCCATGCATACTGAAAAGGTTTTTAAAACACACAACACACAAGTCTTCCATGAAACACTAACCAGAACATCAAACTAAGTTGAGTATCAAGAGAATTTGGGAAACAATAGCTTAAGTTAAATACTTTACTTTGGTACAAGACTTCTCAGGCCTCCCTAAGCGAACACATCTCAGGAATTTTCACAGAAAAACACAACGCCTCAACACTTAACTGGTTCTGAGTGACAATGAGTATTAAAAACATAAGTACCAAACAAACAGTTTTGACTGGACAAGGTAAGTGAGTCCCAAGGCAATCCACTCTGACAAAATCGAGCTCGTACATCAGATACCAAACCCATGATGAGCACCAGGACAAAATTTTTGTGTCAAAATGACTGTATAAAGCATTCTATTCAAATTTACTTGGCTGGGGAATTGGAGCACCTTTCCTTGCTCTCTAGGCTCCATGAACTATATATAACCCCTGTTGGCAATTCTTTTTCACTTCTGAATGTCTAGCCAGATGTGGTGGTACCTGCTTGTAATCACAGCTCTTCGGCAGCTGAAGCAGGAGGATTCTATGAGTTTGAGGCCAGCCTATAGCTATACTGTGGGTTTCAGACCAGCTTGGAATCTACAGCAAAAAGTTGTCTTAAAACAAAACAAACCAGAGATCTTAGCATTTCACTTAATGAAATACACTTCACTAGCCACATCAAACTAGTCCCCCCCCTAAAAAGCTTCAAGATCTCTAACAACTGTAAACAACACAGCCTTGCAAGTAGTATGTTTCTTGCTTACTGGAATGAATGTATACAATAAATACTTACATGAATCTACATAATACCTGTGATTCAGACTATGACATCACCCACTTGGGCAGGAAATGGGGAGGCCAGACTTGTGAGAGGGCAGTTTCCTTGGCTATGGAGAGCTGGCACTTGGGGCTTGTTCTGGGCAGCTGTCACATGAAGCCACAATGCCAAGAAGAGCAGACTGGATCAGCTCTGGGCCCATTCTGACAACATCACCTGATTCTGGGAAAAGCAGCTTACCAGAGAAATGACTGCAATGTGACAGGGTCAAAATGGGTCCTGACTACACGATGAGAAAACCTGAGACTTGTAAGTGCAAAATTATAGGCAAAGCCAAGGAGGAGGAGCCTTATTCTGGATGCCAGGGAAGAAAAGGCAGGTGGGCCAAATAAGGTCACATGAAACTGCTATTTTCTTCTTGTATGACCTTGGCAAATTCCTTTATTCTCTTTACACACTTCCAGGGGTCACGGTGAGGCTACTAAAGGAAGTTAGTGTGGCAAATGTTAGCTACTACTGTCATTGTTAGTCCAGGATCTGAGCATACCATCTCAACTTTGCTGGGTAACCTTTCCCAGGAAGAACTCAGGTGGGGGGTCTGACAAGAGTACAGCTCAAACTGGAATGGGCGGGGACAGTCAGAAAAGTAGGCAGGGCAGGGAGGCTGGACAGATGTGATGGCCCCAAAAGATTCTATGCCTTTGTTCACTTTCAGCTTACTGAGGCAGACGTGCAGAAGAGAGGGGACAGGTGGTTTTGACTGGCAGCAGCCCAGGGAAGCAACAGTCTGAGAAGGGCCACAGTCTGAGTGGGACACCTGGGATAGGCCTCACCTGCCAACAACTGGATGCAATGGAATTCAAGGAAATGAGTCAGGCAACGAGAGATATCTAGGTGGAGTAGCCTTGCCAGGCGAGCGTGCAGGGCTCTAGAAAGGGCCAGTGGGCCATTCAACTTCTAAATGTGGCAGTGAACAGCCGCCCCTGGAGGGAGGAGGGCACTCGCCAATCCACAGTCTACAGGACTGCAAGAGGGGTAACAGGGACCTGGCTCTCAGAAGTCTTCATGAAGACACACCTCCTCTTCCCAGTAGGACTCCAGAGAGCTTTAAGAATGATGGTGAGGGGCCGGGGATTTAGTTCAGAGTTCTGGCATCTCCCTTGCAAATACAAGGTCCTGAGTTCAATCCCCAGTAACCACACACCATAATTCCAGGTGCAGTAATTTACACCCATCAGCAACTGGTACCACACCACAATGCTGGGCGTGGTGGCTCATGCCGGTAATCCCAGTACTCGGGAGGCAGAGGCAGGAGGATTACTCTGAGTTTGAAGCTTGTCTGGGCTACATAGTGAGCTCAGGGCCACTTTGAACTACAAAGTTAGACCTTGTCTCAAAATAAATAAATAAATGAATGAATGAATGAATGAATGACTGTGAGGAAAACATGGAGAAGGAATTCCCAACAGGATGACCCAAACTGCTGGGCACACTAGCTCTGAAAATGCAGAGAAGACCTGACGCCTATGAGTGTCACTGACCACAGGGGAGACAGGTGGGGTGGGCTCTGCTCTATAGGACCCAGCCCGTGCACAGCCAAGATTTCTTTCCCATATATCCCAAGAAGCACCATGCTATTTCTGTGTGCCACTCTCATGCAGCCTCATACTCAATAAGCATTGGTGTAGCTGGAGGGAAGGAAAACTATGGATATATGTACAAATCTTAAGATAATAACTGTGTCACCTCCTCACTCTCACTTCAAACACTCCAAAAACCCAGTCACTACTTCTGCTCATAAACGTGAAATATTTGCCTCCATTTCTATAAACTGAGAGCAAACACATTTAACAGATGTGCTTGCCAGAGCCCATGCTGAGGAGTGTTAAAATGATGTAATTCAAATCAGAGTTGTAAGAGAAACAGAAGAAATGAGGTTTTCAAGAAAACACTGCTGCTTTAGTTAGGTTGATAAAGGAGGCTGGTGATTTAGCTTAGTGGTTCTGGTGCCTGTCTCCCAAGCACAAGGTCCCGAGTTTGATCACCAGTACCAAAAAAACAAAAACAAAAACAAAAATTTAAAAAGAAAACCAGCAAGACAAATGTTAAAGTATATTATAAAAATAAAGTCTACAAAAGAATTAATATACAAGAAGATATAATTCAAAATGCTTATAAATTTAACATTTTTTATTACAGCAAAAGACACTGCTATTCACCATCCTCAAAACACTTTCACGCTGAACACATTCCATCATTCTTGCTTCAGAAAGAGGCATTAAAGGGATAGGTTTGAAGCAGAGTAGTATTTTGAAGGGGACTAATACTAATTTCTCTTACTGCAATCCATTTGTGAAGTTTATACATTTACCATATTTTTTCAGTCACACTTTATACAGTTAAAGTTTACTGTTAACATACTCACAACAGGGCCATAATTTGTATGTCTTGTTTCTGGATAGCTTGAACCACAGTGGTATATGCACGACTATTCCACTTGGTGTTTTTCATTAATTTTATTAGTAAAAAGGCTGATAAAAGTTATCAAGTTCATTTGTGACCAGTGGTACAAGCCTCCTGATGGGACAGTCATGCATGTACCAGCCATGGTTTAAGCCAGCAGCTGGACTGGGGATTTAGCTCAGTGGTTCTAGCTTCTGCTTGGCAAGCACAAGGCCTGGAGTTCGATTCCCAGCACCACATATCACAATGCCAGGCATGGTGGCTCACATCTATTATCCCAACACTTGGGAGGCAGAGGCAGGAAGACTGCTAAATTCAAGGCTAGCCTGGGCTACAAAGTGAGTTCAGTGCCAGCCTGAACTGCAAAAGCAAGACCTGTCTCGGGCCGGGGAGTTAGCTCAGTGGTTCTGGTGCCTGTCTTGCAAGCGCAAGGGCCCGGGTTCGATTCCCCGGTAACCACATAACAATACTGGGTGTGGAGACCCACACCCAGCAGCAACCAGTACCACATACCACAGTGCCGGGCATGGTGGCTCACGCCTGTAATCCCAGCACTCGGGAGGCAGAGGCAGGAGGATTGT
>PVIR01028343.1:0-22193 GCA_004026965.1 Petromus typicus | reverse complement strand
GTATTGGTTGCTGCTGGGGTGAGTCTCCACACCCAGTATTGTTATGTGGTTACCGGGGAATCGAACCCGGGTCCTTGCGCTTGCGAGACAGGCGCCGGAACCACTGAGCTAACTCCCCGGCCCGAATCTATGTTTTTTTAATTGCTTATGATTGCTAAGGGTAGGGGAAGGAGAGAGGGAGAGAGAAAATTGAAACAGACGGAACCAGAGAGAACAAAACCCACAAAACTTTCCCACCCTCCTCTTAGTACTGTCACCTGCTTTATTTTACACTGTAAAAATGCTCTACCTGGAAGACATGATAATATGTTAACATGTTAATCATATCAATCTCTTATGCAAATCAATGGCTAAAATGCCTCAAATCTCTCTCAACTGAGACCTCATCAGGTTTGCAGAACGGGTTACGTATAGGGTGTTCTCTGCTGTTTGCCGCTGATTTTTGATCGTGCATGTGTAGGGTAAGTGTTTGGCTGGAAGCTTGATTTCTTTCTAAACGAGGGGACATCTGACTTGGTCCATTTCCACAGGGAACTTTAGGAGTTATTGCTGAGCTGTCCCTATTCCAGGAAACCTGCAATTTAATTCATCACTGACAGTCATTGTCAGGTTATAATCTCATCTGTTGAGAAACCCACATTTGCTCACTGACTTGAGATGACATTTATCACGCTTAAAATTCCCGTAGATATTTGCTTCTATTTCTGAATCCTTTATTTGGTCTGTTGACTCTACGGTAGCTTCATATTTTTAATTAATGAAGCTTATTTTTCACAATTATCTTGATTATTTCTTATAAGTTTATTTTCCATATAAACTAAGAATTTTCTCTTTCCCTGCCCCCACTATAAAAATCCATTGATATTTTTCTATTTAACTATCTATTTATTTATCTAGAAATGTATTTATCTCTTGTATAGTGCTTAC
Source organism: Petromus typicus (assembly GCA_004026965.1). Classification (NCBI taxonomy): domain Eukaryota; kingdom Metazoa; phylum Chordata; class Mammalia; order Rodentia; family Petromuridae; genus Petromus; species Petromus typicus. The sequence continues at coordinate 21,266 of PVIR01028343.1, read as the reverse complement.
TAGACACTAGGTCCTCACAAACATTAATTCATTTTCATAATAACCCTATATAGCAGGTTTTACTATTACTCCTTTTTTTTTTTTTAGGTTTTTTGAGACAGGGTCTCGCTTTGTGATTCAGGCTGGCCCTGAGCTCAGCCTCAAACTCACATCACGGCAATCCTCCTGCCTCTGCCTCCCGAGTGCTGGGATGACAGGCATGAGCCACCACGCCTGGCACTGTGGTATGTGGTACTGGTTGCTGCTGGGCGTGAGTCTCCATGCCCAGTATGGTATGTAGTTACCAGGGATCGAACCCGGGTCCTTGCGCTTACAAGACAGGTGCCGGAACCACTGAGCTAAATCCCCAGCTCTATTATTACTCCTTTTAATGGCTATTTTATAGATAAAGATATTGAGTCATAGAGAGGTAGAGCATTTTAACTGCATACATGCTGAATTTATAAGCCCTTTTAGAAGGCCCATTTATTATTTTCAATTTTCTTATCCCAGAGAAGGCAACCTTTTCAATTTGCTCAAGTTCTCTCTTGTATGTTTTCATAGAGTTTTATAGTGTTGTTCTATGGATTTACATACTTTTAAAGTTCATTCCATAGTTGGAAAGGTATTTTTCCATCCATTATACTTTATAACAAACTGTTACCTTTATATCAAAGACTTGCCACCCTTAGTTTTGTATTCACGTAGAGCATTAGACTCTCTTATTTCGATTTCCAGAAAGACAGCTTTATGATCCACACCCAATATATGCTTGCTTCCTTTCATTGCTTACTCCTTGTCTTTCTGGTATCTAATTACTTCAGCTAACACATCCGAGGCTATATTTAATTTTCTTTGTAGGGATGTTCTCCATACAAACTGCAGTTCTTTAAAAAAAAAAAAGTGCAGCCCAGTGTCTGTGCATTTGTGTCAGCAAACTTCCCCCTCACATCATTCCCACCCTCCACGAACACACCCACCCTAAGCAATATGCGGTTATCAACAAATATTGAGTCTTTTGTCTTGGATGAGGTAGAAGTAAAAGTATATCATTCTTAGGTGGATCTCCCTTTGACTAAGTTTTCTTTGTAAAAAAGACTGTCATGTCATCTTTGCCAGAAATTAAACACTCTTTGTTTTCACTCTCTACTATATTCCATTGGATTATTAGTTTATCTTTGCTTACACTTTAAGTATTATATCTTTTAGTAGGCAGTGATATCTGGTGTTTGATTTTGTAATTTTTCTAATTTCATTCTCTAACATTGTTCTGATCATATTTGTCTTTTGCATATGAATTTTTTTTTTGGCCAATTGTTTTGTAAAATAGTCAAAGTACAGAAAATGCCTTTTGAGGATTTTTTTTTCTGAAACTGAACTAAATCTATGAGTTAACCTGAGGAAGATTAACATAAATCTGTTTTCACTATGGAATTTTCCAACCCACGTATGTGGTTTATGACTCTTGTCAATTATTCATCTTATTTCAATAGGGTTTTATAATTTAAGTACAGAAATTTTGCCCATCATCTACTAAATCTAATCCTAGATACTTAGTAAATTTAAATAATATTGGCAAATGATACTTTTTTTTTTTTTTTAGTTTTTTTTTTGAGACAGGGTCTTGCTTGGTAGTTCAGCCTTGAACTCAGAAATCCTCCTGCCTCTGCCTCCCAAGTGCTGGGATTACAGGCATGAGCCACCACACCTGGGACTGTGGTATGTGATACTGATTGCTAATGGGCCTGAGTCTCCACTCCCATTGTCGTTGTATGTGGTTGCAGGGATCGAACCTAGAACTTGCACTTGCAAGACAGGCACTGGAACCACTGAGCTAAATCCTTGGCCAATGATACTATTTTTACGTTCTTTTCTTATTGACATAAAAAAATAATTATTTTTATATGACACTTCCCCTTAAAAGAAGTATGATATTCTGAAGAAATAAGTTAGAATCTTCCCAAATCACTGTGTAGGTGACTCATAATCAATTTCAATTTACAGATGTTAGGGGAAATATACTAAATCTGATATTGTCTATTGATAAAGTTATTAATCTTCTTAGATCTGCGCATATACCCCAAATTTGGAAATGAAACATATATTTCTACTTTTAAAAAGTTTTCTTAATCTAAGATTTTATTACTTCATGCTATAGTTTTTATAAAATTATTTTTATAACTACTAACAATATTCCAAGAAAATCACATTTGATAAAAAATCTTGGAGATCAGTGATAAGAGATTAATATCAGTAAGACAAACCTAGTGATGAAATTCTAGGAGTATGTCATAAAGAAAAATATGAAAGTGTAGGGTATCATTGGCAATATGAATAAAATTATGTCATTGTTATAAGTAATCTATTATTTGTAATAAAGCCAAAAACACCACATTTTTAAATGCATTAATGTGATAATAACAAAAGTTTAATTATAATTCTAATGTTTTGGGTGCTCTAGTTGGTATAATGTTAACATAATAAAGAATTAAAATATTAAATTATTAAATTTGGTTATTATACCTATCTGCAAAGAAATAGAATAATTCTGATACTTTCTGTTTCTTAGCTTTTGTCTCTTAGCTTCTGACCCACAGCTCTACTCTCTATGATCCCAGGGCTGCAACCACACGCACTGCTTATCTTCTCGGTCACCCAGCTTCTTGCCAAAATAGAGATCCTGTGAAATCTAAAATGGGAAAAAGGACTTGCTTCCTCCAGGACTTTTTGTGCTTCCTGCTACGAAGAGCTCTTGTCGGTAGCAGCATCTGAACCCCACACTCCCCACACTCCAGTGTCTCCCTAGAGACAGCAGCAGCAGCCTGCAGGTGCCCAGGGGCTTTCCTTACCCTGCAGTCTGGGCGATACAGGATCTTTCTGAGCTCCTGAGACATCAGCACCAGCTGGTCAGCTTTAACAGCTTCAAGCTTTGCCTTGGTGTCTCTGGGCCCAGAGGTGCTGCTTCCTGTCATCCCTGTGTCTATTCCTTCCAGATTCTCTTTGCCCTCTTTCTTTTCCAGTGAATGATAAACCAATTCCTCAAATACACCCACTCTGTGACAAACGACTATGTGGTTTCTGTTTTTTGACTGTATTGTGGCTGCACATGGCAGCACCACGATTTCTGGGTTACACATGAGGCTCCTGACTTACAGTCTATCTGGTTAAATCCTTCCCAGGCTGGCCCTCTATAAACTTGTGAGATAATGTAAGAGTCTGGTTTCAGTTGTATTTTTCCCTAATACATAATTTTTTATTGTACGAGGCTCAAAAGTTCAAGACAGAAAGGAATTAGAAGCACACAAAATCATTGACATTTTCCAAAGAGAATTTGCTCTAATAGATGCTCTGTACTCAAGTACAATTTGTTACAGCATACTGCTAAAGAAAGAACTAGACTAGATGTCTCCACCTACCCATTAATCCAAATAACATCTTCTTTTGTGAAATATCCATTTTCTCTGCTAGACCATGTGATCTTCCCACAGTGATATTAATAGGACTATTCCTCTTTTGGTGACTGGAAACATTTCTCAGGAAATGGAGCCATAGTTAAGTTTTGGCAGGAATTTTATAATGTTTGTACATGAAACACTAATATCTTTCTTCTCGATTTTTCTAAAATTATTTTTGGAGATTTTTTGACATAATATGTGTGTGTATTTCACATATCAAATTCAAGTCCAATGAATTTTAAGACAAAGTAGCTAGGAATAACATGTAAAATAACATTTATTTAATATTCAATTTTTTTCTTTTCTTTTCTCACGTCACATATGATTCATTTGTATAGTGAAGCACGTGGAAGAAAAGTTAAAGTAAACAACTTTTAATTTTGTATTAATTACTCAGTTTTTCACTATATATAAAACTAAATATACATATTAATGGAAATAATATGTGATTATTTTAATATACATAAACATTGTGTCATGATTAAACTATGTTAAATATATCTATCTCTTGAACGTTTGCCATTTCTGTAATGAAGAAAACCATTTAGTCTAGATTTTGAAATATGCAGCATATAACTGTTATTTATAACCACCCCACCAGCACCAGGACACAAGAGCTTCCTAGTTCTTTTAACTGTAATGTAGCAGCCACTGACCTCCATCTTTACTCTTTTCCTCCATCTTTAGAGCGTTCCTCCTTTCACCCCTCCTCAGACTTGATAACCACCATTCTACTCCGACTTCTAGGAAACCCACTTTTTTTGGATTTTGCATGGGAGTGAGATTGTTCAGTATTTGTCTTTCTGTGCCAGGCTTTCTTTACATTGCATCTTGACTTCCATTTCATCCACCTTGGTACAAATGACAGGGTTCCCTCTTTTATGGCTTACTAGTATTGTAGTGTGTGTATGCATATTTTCTTCAATTCTTCATCCGTTTCAACTTACAAGCAGTAGTGTATTCTTTGCCTCTATGAGTTTTACTACTTATGTGAATTATCTAACTAAAAGACAAACTCACAGAAGCTGAGAATACAGTAGTGGTTGTGAGGGCCTGGAGTTTGGTGGAAATAGGACATTGTTTAGTGAGTATAAAGCTTAATTTATATTGGAGAAATAATTTTTAGAAATCCACTGGACAATAATAGTATGTAGAATTAACAATGTGGTTTTGTGTAGTTCAAAATTTGTTAAGAGTGTAGATATCATCTTAAATGTTCTTATCATACATGCACAGAAAAAAACAAAGGGACACAGGAAACTTTGTGAGAAATATTGGATATGTTTATTAGTTTGCTTGTGTTGACAGTATCAAGGCTGTGTCCATCTATTCAAACTCATGGAGTTGTATCTGTTAGATACAAGTAGTTCTTTGTATATCAATAAAGTTATTATTAGTCAGTATAATTAGCATTCTCAGATCACTGTCATAATGCAAAGTTGCCCTGCAGATCTACAGAATTTTCCCAAGGATATGATAGATCTTTTCGGAAAATCACTGTATTAATTATGAGCTTGTCGGAGATAGACTCAAAAGATGAGAACTTTAAGGGAAGATTTCAAAGATGGCTTAAAATTTTAATATCCAGCATTTGACTAGGTGCAGAAATTCAGATAGTCAGGAGAGAACACAAGAAACATCTGAAATGGAGACATTCAGTTATGTTCTCGTGTAATCTAACACATTGTATTGGAAAGAGTATGTATTTAGTTGCTATATTCATAGGCTTTCATGAGTAGTTTTGTGTTCCTTTAATGTGGACTACTTTTCTAGGAAGTACTACATATTCAAATCACAATTGAGAAGTAGAGCAATAAATACATCTAAAAATATTTAGGGAAGAAAAAATGTAGATAAATCTGGAGTGGGAAAGGAGTGTGGTAGGGAAATGGCCTGCTTTCTGGAGAAACTGAAGGAGCACCAAGTGAGTTATCTAAGTCAGTCTTCTGGCCCCTGAGAACTTGTCGGTTATATAGATCATTATAGTCAAGAAGTACCAACTCCCTTGCCCTGAAGCAATGCTTGAAAGGTCTGAGGATATATGTTTTATATGCTTGTATAATGAGAAAAGATGATTAATTAGCTAAATATTTTCCCAAGACATTTACTTCTTAAAAATATTTGATGAATAATATCAATTATCTTAAAAAAAAAAGAAATCACATATTCTGTTTTGAAACATTTTTTTCTGTTTAGTAAAGTCAAATGTATTTATTGACCATTATTTTGATATTGGGTATTGTTTAAAGTATTTCCTTAAACTTTAGAGAGATTGACCTTAAAACATTATCCCAAAATGAAACCAGCTGCCTCATCATGAGCTTGTACACAGAGCTACACTCCTTAAGCTACTTTGAAGCTACAGCGTCCAGAGTAAAACTCAGTCAGGAATACGGTGTGTTCATTTCTACTATAGCAATCTCTTCTTTATGTCATAACTATTTTCCTAATTCTCTCATTCTTAAAGGCAAACAAGCATCTTGTCTATTATTTTGGCCTAATTATTAGAGAGATATATTAAAGTTTCCCTCTATCACTCTTCACTTTTTATATCAGTTACAGTCATTTGATAACTATCACATATTGTTTTTTGATGCATTCAGATATGTACATATTCATCTCCCCAAAAGCTGACTCCTGTCACAATATAGTGGCTTATTTGTCTGAGTTGTAATGATAATTCTGTCAGAATAGTGATTTTATTTGTGCAGTGCATAAATGTACCTTCTTCATTGTGTGTATTTCCCTCTCTTTTTACATTTGCCTGGCAATTATGTTTTGATCTTTTAAACATCATTTTTAGTTGATCACTTCAGGAATGTTTCTTATAAATAAGAGAGTTGAGTGTTGCCATATCACTTCATATTTAATTTTTATTTTATATTACTGTTTCTGTATTTTTCCTTATTTCTCTTGATATGATCAAATTGCTACTTCTCTTTCTTCTTTTTCATGTGATATAAAAGTAAAATACAAACTATGACTATTGTGGACATTACTAGCAACCTATCTTTCCTTCAATATTACACAGAATGCAGATTTATTTTCTAGAGATAGATGTGCTATGAAAACATGATTGCCCATCCTTTTTTAAAATAAGGGTCTACAACTTGACTAATGGTGAATGAGTAGACCTTTACTGAGTGGAACTCTAGGGGCCCAGCTGTTCACATAGTTGACGTATTTTGCTTCCCTTTGCCCTTCCTTTTCTTTCTATCTAAAATGTGTATTTCAGACCCAGAAAAGGGGCAGTCATCTTGTGCTGAGGATGACAAAAAGCTGTGAAAGAAGGATAGAGCAGAAATCAGATGGTCAGGCCCTTGCAGGCCTCTGGAGCCAGGCCGGATGGCCTGCTTTCACACTCGGGTCACGTGAGAGACACAAAAGCCTGGGCAGCCAGATTTCCTATTTGTGAAGCTGAACCTAATCAAAAGGACGTTTTCCTCCTGACCCAGCTAATCTCCTCCTGCTCCCCATGGAGTGAATAAGATATATGCTACTCTTATTCTTTCAAGGCTAAGATTAGAATTCTTTTACTTCTTCCTTTTCCTCTTCCTTCTCAACCCAAAGTTTTGGTGAAATTACTTCGTGCTTTCATTCTATACTATTATGTTGTATTATTTAAAGAATGCCGTTTTATTTCAAACCCTTATTTATTTCAAAAAAAGAATGCCGTTTTATTTCAAATCCTTATTTCTGCACACACACACACACACACACACACACACACACACACACATATACAAGTCATTTCTTATGATTCTTTTCTTTCTTCTTTATGTTTTTTAATGTTAAGATGTCTTTGTAAAATTAATCTTTGTCTAAGGCAAAAGACATTTTTTGACTGGTCTCTGATAAGATAATTGCTGATACTCTCTGGGATCCTTGGAGCACTGGTTCACTGTCTTTTCCTTTTTCCAATCTGTGCACATTATTTAAGTTATCTAGTCTCCAGGATCACAGATATGAAATCTATCTGTTTCTACTTTGTTTTGTAAGTAATTCTTTCCATAAGCTCTTTTTTTTTTCTTTGAGATTCAAGGTTGTCACTAGGATATGCATACTGGTGTGTTCTTCTGGAAGGCATACTTCCTTAAATCCAGTGAGCACTTTTCATTTGCAGAATCAAGTCCTTGAAGCTAAAGAATTTTTATCTGGTGTTTAATTATTGCCTTTCTTTCCTTGTTTATCTCTACGGACCTTTCATTATTTGCTTAATTGGATTCCCAGGTGTGTTTCTCAGATCAGCTTTCTCTTTCCTCAGAATTTCTGTCTTTATTTTTTGCTCTATGATTTGAACAATTTTCTACGCCGTGACAGCGTTTCAATTCCCAGTAGTGTTTTTTTATTTTCCATCTGTTCCTCTGAATTTTTTTTAAAAATTAGAAGCTCTGCTCTTTGCTTCCTAAGAGCACATTTTAAGCACTAAATGACTTTAAGCGGTCTCATTGCTTTGTTGTTGATGGTGTTAAATGTGTGGCCCAAATCCATTAGTAGCTCTTCATCATGGCCCTCCTCAGAGGCCGTGGACTCTGCTCATCTGTCCTTTGTCTAGTGATGGGTCCCTTTAGGCACTGGCTTCTGTTGCCCTTAGGGCTCAGTGTGAGCTGGGTGGGTGTTGTGATCCCCGCAGAACCAAAGCAGCGTGGGTAGCTTAGCGTTTTGTTTTCTTGGGAGTTGGTGGAAGACAAACACAGCAACCTACAAACTGAGCTTCTCTCCCCAATCGCCGAGGCAGAGGTTGTGTCGAGCAGGAGCAAAGAGCAGCCTCTGTTCAGCAAACTGTGTTCCAGGTCTTGTGAGGTAAGTTCTAAACAGTAAAGATATCTATTATAATTACCATTCAATCTGGATACTGCTACCTCTACATTACAGAACAAAGGTTTAAGAATCTAGCCCATGCTTCCATCTCTAGGACGTCATGGACATAAATCCAGGCGGTTTCAGCCCAGAGCAATGATTCTCACACAATATGCTGTTCAGCTTGTGCCTATTCACCCTGGACTCCCACAGGCCGGGCACGCCCACAGCTTCAGGGCTCAGAGACAAGGCCATCACCCGAAGCTTCAGGGCTCAGATCTTGTCTCAGGCCTGAATGTTGAGAGGCGCCATGCATCACTGGCTGGAAGGGGAGAATGTCCCATCACTTCTTCAGCAGCCTGGTAGTTTAGAGGTCTTGCTCACATTCCCTTGCCACTCTGTCAAGCTATCAGGCAGCTCAGAGATAATGACTATTTTCATAGGCCATTATGGCCCCTAATCCAGCACATGTAAGGAAAATAGTAGTTGCTCAATAAGTACTTGCTGAATGAATTATAATAGATTTTGCCACTGAGAGCCATCGTTGGAAGTTCTAAGACCCAGGGCTTCATCTCTGAACTCTAACTCATGGACCAACCCTCTTCTAAGTTTGTCAAAATCCATCTCTGAGTTCTTATCTTCATAGAAAAAATAAAAACTTCTCTTTGTTATTTTGGATATGTATTGACAACATTAAAAAGACAAAGTTTATTTCATACAGAGCAAAGACATAAATAAACATCAGCTGCATAGACAAGTTCTACAACATTTTCCGTGAGCGTGTGTTCACACAGGCATGATGATGAGATGAGAAAGATGAAGCTGTTGAGAAGTGACCAGAGTGTAACAATCACCCTCCACAGAAAGGAAAATGGGAATGTTGCTTAGCAACTAGAAGTTTCAGGAAGGAAAATTCTAAATTCCAGTGGGGGAGAAGTGCTGGAGGTAGGTAAATATGTATCTTTTGATGGAAGTGTGGAGGTGAATGATTTGCTTTCAGGGAATCCTACTTGCCCACTATATCCATGGACAATTTGGCCCCATCTAAAGGCATGATTAAATGGCCAAGATGATTGGCATGGCAAAATGGTTTGTCCCTCACTACATGGGTTAGGGACAAAGAGGAAGATTCATTGCTACTTTCCTGAGTAATTATTTTTTTGAATTATTCTACTAATATATGAATATATTCTCCCCAGCTATGTGGCTCAGTGGCACTGCACCTGCCTTGTAAGTGCAAGTCCTGAATTTGATCCCTGGTACAAGAACACACACACAAAATGGACATATTCTCTGTGTAAAAGACTTTAAAATACATAATTATTAAAAGCAAACTCTGAAGTGACTCGTCAAGTATCCCTCTCTGATACTGCTTACCACTCCCTGATTTGGGCAGTGTTGCCTTCTGTCACTCCCCCGGTGTTTTCATACATTTCCATGTATATTTACATAGTTTTTAGCACAAAAGGTTCATGTTCTACTATGTGATCGTATTCAAGCTCTGTACATAGGTACAGCTCATTCTTTTTAATATGTCATACATCATATCTCACCCATAACATTTATTAATGAGTATTTTAGTACTTCTGGTTTCACACTTATGCAAATGATAGTTACAAATAGTTTTGAACACATGTCACTGGGCACTTGTGAACTTGTTTTTTGAAAATGTATTGTTGGAAGCAAATTGCTAGACAAAGGGAATACAAGACTTGAAATATGTATTGCCTTTCCCGATGCTTTATCGAAAAGCCTCCTATCTTTCTGTCTATGAAGCTGCCAGCTTTTGCATATCTTTCTCAATTCTGACAGTTTATGCATCTAATAAGTGAAAAACCAAACACACTTATCTACACATACAATCACAAGCGTGAATGAATATCCTTCATGTGTTTATTGGCCATTTTGTATCTCTTTTTGAGATTTGCCATCTGGGGTCCTTCACTCATTTCACTGTCAAATTGTTAGTCTTTTTCTAAGATAATTTATAGCACTCTTTATGCATTCTGGTTATTAATACATCGTCTGCTACATGTGTTGCAGTGATTTATTTCTCACAGTTGTATTTTATATACTCTCTCTTTTTTAATTCTACAGAAGTTTTTTTTTTTTTTTTTTTTTTTTTTTTTTTTTTTTTTTTTTTTTTTTTTTTTTTTTTTTGAGACAGGGTCTCACTTTGTAGTTCAGGCTGGCCCTGAGCTCAGCCTCAAACTCACATCACAGCAATCCTCCTGCCTCTGCCTCCTGAGTGCTGGGGAGCCACCACGTGAGCTCGCCAGGCGTGAGCCACCACGACCAGCACTGTGGTATGTGGTACTGGTTGCTGCTGGGTGTAAGGCTCCACACCCAGTATGGTATATGATTTGAACCCGGGTCCTTGCACTTGCAAGGCAGATGCCAGAACCACTGAGCTAAATCCCCGGCCCAGAAGTTTTTGGTTTTTGAAGTGATGCTTGTTATTTGTATTTGATGGTTTTTGAGTTGAAGGCTCTCTCAAGGAGACCTTTGCCACCCATTGATTTAAAAATCATTCTGTATTTTCTTTTAGCACATTTATATTTTTGCTTAATGTTAGTGCTTTATACCATCTGGGGTTTGTTTTAGTAAATGATATAAGAAATAGATATTATCTTTGTATTTTCATATTGATAACTACTTTTCTTACAGTTTAATGATTATACATTATTTTCCCACTGATTAGAGGAACACATTAATCATAAATTATAGTCTTACATATACATGAGACCCTTCTGTGCTCTATTCAATTTTATTGAGTTATTTCCCTATTTTTAAACTTTAAAAGTGTAATTATAAAGGCCTCATTATGAATTCATATCTAATTGAGAGTCTTTTCTCATTAACAAGCTTTTTTTCTCTTTTGTGATATTTCTCATATGTGCAAGAGGAAATTAAAGATAGATAAATACATAGTAGATAGATATTGATAGTCTTTTGAATTTTATTTGTGAAACATTTTATTTTTAATGAGATTTGTTTTCTCACTGGTCATTGTTCCTAGAAAAAAAAGTGTATCACCTTTGCCTTTTTTTTTTCGTATTTTGCCTCTTTTTTTCTCCTATGCCTTATCACACCAAATATTGCCATATTTACTGCATGTATCCTTTGCCCACTCTTCAGTCAGAATGTTTGTTGAATTTTGTCCCCAAATGTAGTATTTTCTGTCATTTTCAAGTAAGCATTTTTTTTAGACTAGGACAGTTTCTCTTTGTTCTCTGCTTGCTAATTATTTTTGAGTCATCAAAGAGCAATGAAAATAATCAAGTGGATTTTCTCTTTCAGGCCATGGCTAATGACACAAGTATTTATTTTCTGTTTAACCAGGTGAGCTGGGAAAGCTACAGTTAGACTTTTTTTTTTTTTTTTTTTTTTTGTCACTATACATGAGGATCTTTCCTCTCTCTTTCCTGACAAAACAGAGGAAGCTGATTGGTGAACTGGTATGAAGAAGGTGTTGGAGAAGTAGTTAGTGAGAGTCAGGCCAATATGGCTTCACCAGAAAAGCCCACCAAGGACCTGTCTGTCTGCCAAAAGTGAGGAGGAGGATGGTCCATGTGAGGTCAGATAAAAAACTGAAAACAGAATCTCAGAAACAGGAGGTAGAAGATAGTGTGACAATATCTGAATTTTGTGTAATGCAGTGTCGGTGCAACAACACTCTTTCCATTTCTTTATACTTTGCTTCTTTATTATACGTATATCCAGAAAAGCAAATTGTTTCTGATTTTTGCAAATGTCTAAGACAGTCACAACTTCCACTTGATTATGATCTGCTCTTTAATTTTCTGCTGGCTTTAGTACATTAATGTTTACTTTAGGATTTTAATATTCATGCATGCAGGAAGAGATCTAGTTAAATATATCTTTTTTGTACTCTTTTTGTTTTTTGCGGATAGCAGAACTTTTCTATTCTGTTGGTATGCCTTACAAAACTTTCAATATTTTTTTCAACTCTGGAACAGTTTAGGTACATATACTATGGAAAATGTTTGCTGTTCAAAATTTGATATAATTCTTCTGTGAATATACCTGAACCTGAGGTCTTTTTAAAGTATATATTTTTCATTTATTTCTTCATTAAGAATACTTCTCTTGGGCCGGGGAGTTAGCTCAGTGGTTCCGGCGCCTGTCTTGCAAGCGCAAGGGCCCGGGTTCGATTCCCCAGTAACCACATAACAATACTGGGTGTGACCCAGCAGCAACCAGTACCACATACCACAGTGCCGGGCGTGGTGGCTCATGCCTGTCATCCCAGCACTCGGGAGGCAGAGGCAGGAGGATTGTGATGTGAGTTTGAGGCTGAGCTCAGGGCCAGCCTGAACCACAAAAGCGAGACCCTGTCTCAAAAAACCTAAAAAAACAAAAAAAACAAAGAATACTTCTCTTTCCATTTTTACACTTTTTGAATCAGTTTTTATACTGTTATGCTTTCCTATGAAGTGATATACTTCACTTAATTTTCTAAATTATAGCATAAAATATTTTCTTGTTTTGCTGTTTAGTATAATTTTTAAAAATTCTCTAAATTTTATATAATGTTATCTATTTTTTTCTAATTTTCTTTTCATCATATTTGCCTAATATTGAATTAACAGCCTTATCCAAGGAGAAACTTTTGACTTTATTGATTGAGGGGAAAGATCTTGAAGAGGATACTGTGCTGTCTTTCAAGACAGAGGCTCTGCAGATTCTTTTGTCAAGGGAAGGGTGAATGACTTCTGCAGTCAGTCAGGGAAACCGGAATTTCAGTTTTCTGCACTCCACCAACTGAGATGGCTCCATTCTAGGCCATCCTTGGTCCTCCTCTTCCCAGTAAAGGCCCTAACGTTGCTACAGCAGACTTTGCAAGACCAAGAATTCAATTTCCTGTAACTAGTTATCTTTATAATCAAGTCCTGGACCTAATACACAACTTTCTGCTGTCCAGCTGCTGGAGGCCAAAGTCCCTGCAAATCCTGTCCAAGCTTTCCCTCTTTGTCTTAAATTGGCCATTACCTCCAACTACCTTGGTTTTTTATTTTCCTCCTCCAAAACCTCCATGGCACTCAGCAAAATTTCTTCAGTGCCTATGTTTTTGTAGTTGTTATTTTCCTCCAAACTTTCAAATGTTTCAGATACCATACCCATCAGTGATTTTCCTCCTATTATTCTTCCTGAGTTCACTCGTGCAAATTCACATTCGCACTGTGTGGTAGCTGGTCCCTCAAGTCCCAGTTTTACTCCCCCTTCCACACAGACATCCTTTTTGCTCTCCTCTTAAATATGGCCTATACTTGTGATTGGTTCAGTCCGTAGAATATGCCATAAGTGATGCTACACTATCCAAAGTATCACCTGGCCTTGAATTGATCCACCTGTTGCTACTTCTCTGTCTTGGATTGTGGTCTCAGGATGTTCCCTCTTGGAGCCCAGCCCCCTGCACTATGAAAGGTCTCCTTCTAAGGAATCTGATCACCAGTCTCAGGAGATCTTAAAGCAGAAGCCAGCTTTAGATTCCAACCATGTAAAGAACCCTGGTGAATCTCCCAGTTGCCTGTAACCTCAGCCAGCTTCACTGAAACGGTAGGACTGCTCCGTTGTGTCCAATCAACAACAGGATCACGAGAGATAATGCAGCAGTTGTTATAAGCCACTGAAGTCTGGAGTTGTCATGTAGTAAAGGTAATTTACTGCTGCAGCATTTCAGGAGTTATTGCACTCTCTCTCTTCATCCAGCTAGTGGATGGCCTGCTTCCAGAATTCTATTTACATCTGCTCCCTTGGGCTGCTTTGTACCACATATTCAAAAATAAGGTTCCCTAAGAAGCATTTGTGGAGCTGGAGAAGACCTATGTATAGATGCAGAAAGTTTATTAAGAAACAGCAAAATACCTATCAAGACTTTAGGAAAAAAATTAGGCAGAAGGAAGAGGTTGAACTCAGCCAGCCCCACAGGGAGCTCTGGAGGAAGGACTGACCTTCAGCATTGTCTCGAATTGAGACAAGGAGTCCGAGGTCAGTTGCTGGAATTGGAAGCAAGCTATCCCCCAGGGAGGAATGACTGTGAATAAGTCACCTTTGATAGTGTACATATTACTCCATGCACAGCCATTTTAGATATTTTATTATTGTTTTCTTTTTAACCCTCAGCCTTTCATCTATCCAACTTTCTGTCCCCTCTTTCCTCCATCTTGTTGTTGGAAAATTTATGAACACTTGCTATTCTCCTTATTTTTATTACGTTTTGAAATGTGTATTTAGACTTTCACCTTCTTGAGGGAATAAAGTTAATTTATTCTCTTCTTCACTTGGAAAGGAAAGGATTTGTAGCTTATTTTTGTGTGGTTTTGACCCCTCTCAGCCGCCTCTCACACTTCCCAGGCAATGCTATAGGCTTCTTCTTTATTATATTATGCACTAATAGTTTGGGGTTTTTTTGTTTTGTTTTGTTTTGTTGGTTTTTTTTTTTTTTGAGACAGGGTCTCGCTTTGTGGTTCAGGCCGGCCCTGAGCTCAGCCTCAAACTCACATCACAGCAATCCTCCTGCCTCTGCCTCCCGAGTGCTGGGATTACAGGCGTGAGCCACCACGCCCGGCACTGTGGTATGTGGTACTGGTTGCTGCTGGGTTTGAGTCTCCACACCCAGTATTGTATGTGGTTAACTGGGGATTGAACCCGGTTCCTTGCACTTGCAAGACAGGCACTGGAACCACTGAGCTATATCCCCGGCCCCTGGTTCTGTCTTTTTTCATTCACAACTTTTTTGAGACTAAGCCATGTTTCTCTTTGCAGTAGTTTACTTTTATTTATTGCTGAGTAATGTAGCTTAATTTTTTTTTTTAGTTTGTCACTAATGTATAGAAATACAATCTTTGTATTGAATTTGCATACTGATTTTGTGTGTAGTGACTATAAATTCACTAATTCTAAGAATTAATTTTTAGATCCCTAGAGTCTCAACATAAGCAAGCATTTTATTTGTGAATAGTGTATTCCTTTTAGGTTTTAGTTTTTATTCATTTATTTTTTTAAAATTGACTTTAATGGTACATTTTATACATACAATGTGATCACATTTAACATCGAGTACTTGTACCTGCAAATGACACATTTTGATTCTCATTCTCCTGCCCTCCCTACAGCTCCTGCCCCCTATATACATAGGCTTTGTTTCCTTTTGTTTGTTTGTTTTACTATCAAGTTTTTTCTTTCCCAGTGTTTAGCTCAGTGGTGTAGCTGCCTGCCTTGCAAGTGCAAGGTTGTGAATTTGATCTCTAGTAATCTCTCTCTCTCTCTCTCTCTCTATATATATATATATATATAAAACATATAAATATATAATATATATAAATATATATATATTTAATATATTTAAACTTTGTTTTTTAACTTGTGCTATTACATTGGTTAAGGACTCCTGCATACTACTAAAAAGTGGAAGTAGTGATTGTTTGTTTATTTGTTTGTTTTTTTGCTCTACCAGGGATCAAACTTGGGCCCTTGTGCTTGCAAGGAAGGTGTAGTACCCCTTGAAATAAATCCCTGGCCTTTAACCTGGACTTTAAAAAAAATCATAACAGATCTGACTTCTATCATTGTTCATTTGCCTCTGTTGATACAACCACATTAACCAGTTCATACTGGCTTCAAAAAACATGATAAAAACTGTTCTCTTTTTTAATTGTTTAGAAAAGTTTGTGTAGGATAATTTTTTTTTTAATTTACAGGTGAAACCTGTGTGTGTGTGTGTGTGTGTGTGTATGCATATAAAAGTTTATAATTAGAAATTTAATTTTTGGGAGAAATAGAGAAGTCCAGACTTTCTGAGCTTTTTAATTGCTTGTATCAGTTGTGGTGAGTGGCATTTTTCCAGGAATTCATCCAGTTTCTTCAAAATTTAATAATAATCTTCATATGAAATTTAAATTATAATAATTATTTTTTAAAAACCCAATATTTGGCCTTCTGATATTTCTTTGGTATATTTGTTTCTATATGATTAAATTCTCTTCTCAGCTCATTTCATCTTTTTTGGATGTAATTTCCTGTCTTTCTATTTTTTTCTGTTTGTGATGAATGTTCAGATCATTGTATTTCAAAATAAGAAAATATTAGGAAAGATGAACAATGCAAGAGACATTAGATCCTAGAGCTAAAGAGAAGAACTCTGCCATTATTTAAAAATCTCAGAAATTTAAAAAACTCACAGCCTACTCTAACATAGGAAGAGTAGAAATTGAAAATAACAAGAAACAGGGCAGAATACTAAACCTAGCAACAACATGCAATGCATTGAAATTCCTTCTGAGTTTTTCTGTGCATCGGATTGTTTAAAAAATTAATAAGGGGGGACAGGGACTTAGTTCAGTGGTTCCAGCACCTGTCTTGCAAGTGCAAGGACCCAGGTTCAATCCCCTGGTAACCACATACAATACTGGATGTGGAGACTCACGCCCAGCAGCAACCAGTACCACATACCACAGTGCCAGGCATGGTGGCTCATGGCTGTAATCCCAGCACTCGGGAGGCAGAGGCAGGAGGATTGCTGTGATGTGAGTTGGAGGCTGAGCTCAGGGCCAGCCTTAACCACAAAGCGAGACCCTGTCTCAAAAAAAAAGTTAATGAGAACCTTTAAAAATTTTTTGTAATTCTGTTCTAAGTTATACATACGTTAGACTTCCCCTTTAATTTATACATAAACTTATCTGTAGTGTCAGGCAACAGACAAGTGGCTGTTTGGGTTGGTGGATGGGGAGGAGGCAGGAGGGTGAGACTATGAGAGGTCGAACGCACCAAAGGCAGTGGGCCTGTTCACACTCTCGATGGTAATGGTGGCTTCCTGGGTTAATTTAAGGATCTAAACTCATCAAAGTTCACACTTCCAGTATTTACCAATTATTTTGTATCTATACATCTATAACACTGTTTAGAAAAACACCATTCAGAAATCTGTCAAGGAACAGAATATTCCTACCTTGTCATCTCCCTTGTCAGACCAAATGTTTATGGTAATTATCATCCTTTTTTCTTTGCATTTAAAATGACTTTTTTAACTACCTTCAACTTTTTTCTTTTGTACTCAGCAGTCTGAATATAACATGCCTGGATGGTGTATTGCATGTGTACACACACCTATGCAGTACATTGATAATACTGGGTCTTTATCCTTCTTTTTCTTTCTTAAGTTTCTGGGATCTGTGACCTAGTGTAGTGTATTAATTTTGACACACTATTATTTCTTTCAATATCGTTCAGTCATATTTTCTCTCTTCCTGGGAGTCCATTAAGCATATATCAGATTAAGGCACAGGAAGATTACACATCATATACTTACTATTATTCCAGCACTCTTACGTGATCTGTTGGGCCTCTTAGGTTGGGTGATTTTTCCTGCCCTGTCGTAAAGCTCACAGAATCTTGCCTTGTGGCATTGTACATTCTCCCTTTATGTTACTGTGGAGTTTTTGTCTCTTGAACATCTGATTCTTTCTTTTAGCTCCCTTCTCTTCGCTAAAATTTCCCAAATCTTTTCATCTTCTCCATTAGAATTTCAAACATCATAATCATAGTTATTTTAAAATCACTGTCAGATGATTCTAACATCTCTGTCATATCCAAATGTGCTTCAGTTTAGACCTTTGTTTCTTAGCAGTATGTTTATTTCTTCGCATTTTGTTTTGCTGTGAGTTTGCATTGTGCACCTGGCATCTTGTGTCGGACAGTGGTGGCAAGTAAATGGATCACACCCCCGAAAGCAGGCCCGCCTCGCCCTCTGTGAGGCAGTTAGAGTGAGGTTTGAGCTGATCTAGTAGGAGTTTGGTAGGGTGTACATGTTAATCAGTGCATTAGAGTCTTCAAATTTTTCTACTAATTTTCTACTAATTCTTCAAATTTTTACCTTTAGAGTGGGGCCTTCTTTTTCTATGTGTTTCTATCTACTTTGCCCTTTTGTTCTAAGCCTTTCATTTCTACTAGGAGGTGAGAACATCTGTCTCACTACACTTAATGTTAGTGATCTGTGTTTGTCATACAGATATCCTCAGTTTTAAGGAGAGTCTGTGTATTGACTCGAGTTTGTGAGTCACACAAACTTGCATGGGTTCTGTGTTCAGCACAAGTCCTTGCCTCTCCCTGCAGGGTAGACATTTTCCTTGCTCTCCTCCCCAGTGGTGGTGGGTTTGTACCAGCACCTCAAGATGGCAGCGCTGTTGCCTCTTGACCTACCGACCTTGGTTCCTGTTCTATAGGGAAGATGTGGCAGCGGCTCCTTCAGCATATCTGGTAATACACATCTCCTGGCCATGAACCTTACCATGTCTACTTTACCTGCAAGTATTTCTATTCAACTTTCAATTTTGAAGAATATTTGGTATGGAATTCTTTTTATTTCTTGTAACAGTTAAATATCTTCAAAGTTAAATTAGAGATATCATTCAGCCTACACATTTTTTATTCAACAGACATCTGTCATTTCTATCATTATGTCTTAAGTATATGATACACTTCTCTTTTTCACTCTCTTTGCAGGAAGATACCTTCAAACTTTAAAATGAAAACAAAAACCTCTTTTTAAAAGAGTGACTTGCATAGATTTAAGCAGGGTTTTATGTATGTTTATTCTATTGGAGTTGCTGTAGTTGCAGAGATTCTTGGATCTGTAAGTTGATTTTTCTTTAAAAATTAAATTTTGGGCAATTTCAGTCATATTTTTTCAAATAAAATGTCTTCCCTGATTTGTTTCTTGCAAGACTTCAATTATCTGTAAAATACCTTGATATCGTCTGACAATGTACTGATTGCTGATGTTTTTTTCCTATTTTTCCCTTTTGTTGTCTATATTAGATAGCTTCCATAACTATAGTTTATTAGTTCTTTACTATTGCATAACAGAGTTTTCCAAAATTTACTAGTTTAAGTCATCAACAATTACTTATTTTCAGCTCAATTGCTAATATCTCTGCCAGCCCCGATTCTGCTTTTTTTTTTTTTTTTTTTCCTCATCTTGTGTGAAAAAGACTAAAGTTCTGCGCTTGGGTTGCTCCACCTGCAGAGGGCCCAAGAAGAAAAGGTGAGCAAATGCTCCTCATTCACAAGTGTCTTCTGTAGGTTACAGAGATCCCAGTTCTCTGATTTAAGCTGTTATTCTGTGCATTTAAGTTAGGGAGAGAAAAAGGAAGGAAAGGGATTTAAGGGGGGGAAAAGAATTGAGAAAAAATGAAAATTGAGCGTTCATAAATGCAGAGAGGAAGGGGACAACAAGAAAAAAAATTAAGATGTGCTATGTACATGTACAAAGCCCCATGATGAATGTGATCATTATATGCTGCAAAGATGCATTAGTTAAAAAAAATAAATAAATAACTTTTTATATTTAGTTCAGAATTTTTTACATGTAGAAAATTTATTCTTACCAGCTACTCTGCCATTAACAGAATGAACTCTGTCCATTCATGTGTGAATGAGACACTGAAATGCTCATTAGAAATGTTGGATGTCTTGGCCTGTTTAATGGCGCATTTTCACTCTGAGGTACTTTGTAGCAATCAGAATATTCTGTTGGAATGTCCTAGTTGATAGCATCCACAGGTCTTCCCAATTTTTGATGTTTTAATTTTCCAACAAAGAAACCTCCAGTTCTCATATGAATGAGTGTTGGTAGGATATTTAATGCTTATTTGCTACTATCCTGGGAATCTATAAGTTTGAGGATCTCGTGGACTATTTTTGTAGAATTTCACTTGTAATTGTTTTCAATGGGGGCTCAGCTAGACCTTCTTGTATTCCTTGTGCAGTATTTACAAAATTGAACTCTCTTCCAGGATCTGGTTAAGTGTGTGCTTGGGCTGTGAGCAGCTAGGAGAGTAAGAGCTTCTTGTAAAATTGGTTCTTTATCTCAAGCAAATAAGACTCAAGTTTTGTGCTTGGGTTATAGCTGCTCTGTGCATCTGCCCAGCACCCAAGAGAAGAAGCCGAATGTCCCTCACTCACAAGAGTGACAGTGTTAGGTTCCAAGGCCTTGTCTGTTCTCCACCTACCTCTCAAGCTCTTGTACCCTCACTCTGCGGTGTTTCTTGATTCTGTGACAAGAATTACGTTTTTCTTATTGATTTCCCATAGCAAATCCAGGTTGTAGATTTTCCCAGTGCTCTAATCCAAGGATCATCTGTCTGTATTAGTGATGCCCGCCCGCCCAGGTTTGTTCTTCTAGTCATTTTAGTGGAGGTTTGATAAGGAGTGGTAATAAGTTACAAGTTCCATCTATTTTCAATGTTTTATTTATTTACACTTAATGTATTTTAAAAATAAATGTAACTGTTATACATTAAACAAAAATCAATAATGCCCTATGTCTTACAAAACATATATTCCAGCACTGCCAGGGCCGCGTGGAGCCATAGATAAAGCAAGTACCCTATGTATACTGGAGTTTCCCCCACGTATACACACAGCGTACCCGAAATGGCTACTGGGAGACCATCTGGGCGGTACAGAGAGACCAGTCATACCCTGGCCAGGCGGAGTGGGACGGCACAGCAGTTCCTTGTTACAGACCAGGGAGAGATTTAACACTTAGGGCTTGTGTATTTCTAAAATTTAACATTTCATATTTTCAGACCTTGGTTGACTATAAGCAATTGAAACCATAAAGGAAAACTGCAGATGAGGCTGAACTATGGTACCTTCTTAAAATTTCAATTAGCTGCATCAAATCATTTGCGAAAAGGATGGGTGTCACGTGACTGAACTGAGGCCGAATCAAATCTACAGTCACCTCTGCACCATAAAATGGATGTTCTTCTGTCATTGTCCCCCAAAATAGCAGGGGAAAAGGCCCTGTATTCTTTAATGTATGATGCTGGCTTTGGACGTTCGTTGTAAAAGAAGTGAAAACATCAGACAAAGATTAACACGCGAGGCTGCCTCTGCTGGACTTGCCTCAGAGAAGTGCGAATACAAAAGGTAGAGCGTCTCTGCCATTTTCCCACCAATCGCTGCAAGCCAAGGAAACTTAGTAACATCCTGAGAGTTTTATTC
>PVIR01028342.1:0-22184 GCA_004026965.1 Petromus typicus | reverse complement strand
AAAAAAAAAAAAAATCAAACAAATAGGGAAAACAGTGAGGTATTTATGTAATTCTGTGCAACTTTTCTATGCATATGAGTAGTCCCATTACCTGGGAAACTAAGACATGATGATCTAAGTTCTAGGCCAAACTTAAGCCTCATAGTGAGTTAAATACTGAACTAAACAGAAAGACCCTGTCTTTTGTTTTTTAAAACAAACAAATAAAAAAAAAATCAAAGCAAAACAAAACCCTCTTCTAAAATAAATGGTTTATTTTAATTTAAAAATTAGCATAAAGGAAATATGGAATAAAAGAAATCACAATCTTTTGGAAGTGAAGAATGATCAACATTCTCTTTGGTCCCTTTATATATAGTGCTAAGATCAAGATAACATTCACATACAGCAGAAATAAGGATATTAATATAACAATACCATAGGCATTTTTCAGTCTACAGTATTAAATTACATGATCAAAATGTCCTTAAGTACTCGTTCCCAAAGGATCATCATCAGCTTCCACTATTAAGTCTGATAAAAAAAATAAAAATCCTAACATTAGTCTTCACCCAGCTATCTCATACTTTGGTAGCTGGTCACTATAGGTCATGTTTCTTTCTTTTTATGGTGATTCTCTTGATTGGTAAATTTTAGGTATACATAATGATTACATTCATCGTAGGGAATTTGTACCTGTACACAATATAGGTTTGCTTCTTTTTTTCCCATTCCCCTCTTCAATCGCTATTCCCCTTATTTACAAGTTTTGTTTCCATTTTTCCTTCTATTTTTCTTTTATTTTTCTCTGTTTTTTTCCCTTCTTTTTCCCCTCTCCTCCCTTGTTCTCCTTCCTATTTGAACATTTTCTCCCTAGTTCCCCATATCTATTATACATTTTGGTCCTTATTTTCACTTCCGGTTTCTCACACCAGAGAAACAATCTGGTATGTAAACACAGGCCATGTTCCCTTTCATACTTCCCACACCTCTCAGCTTCTTGATAACTTGTACCTTTCCAAGCCTCCTTCAATTACCAGTTTTTCCTTCCACAGCTATCTTTCTAATTCCCCTCCATGCCCACAATTAGTCTGTACACTGCAAAAGCAATCTTTTCTTTAACAAAAGGGAAGGGGCTTTTTGAGATTCAGACCAGTCTTGGACTTGCAGCAATCTTCCTGCCTCAGCTCCCAAATCTGAGACTACAGGAATGCATCACCATGCCTGGTTTAAACAAAGGTTTTATTTATTTATTTATTTATCTATTCATTTATTTATTTATTTATTTATCGAGACAGGGTCTTGCTTCAGGCTGGCCCTGAGCTCAGCCTCAAACCCACATCACAGCAGTCCTCCTGCCTCTGCCTCCCGAGTGCTGGAATTATAGGCGTGAGCCACCATGCCTGGCACTCTGGTATATGGTACTGATTGCTGCTGGGCGTGAGTCTTCACACCCAGTATTTATGTGGTTACTGGGGATCGAACCCAGGGCCATTATGCTTGCAAGACAGGCGCCAGAACCACTGAGCTAAATCCCCAGCCCAAACGAAGTTCTTATATCATTCCTGAGTTTGTCTTTTTTACAACTTTTGTACTAATTAAAACTCAGAAGTGCTAATACACAGCCACCCATAACTGACTATTCTTTTCCACCCTTCACCTGCAAAGACAGATTTTTCCATCCTATTCTCCACCTCACAACCTAACTTATACTTTTCCTTATTCAGAAAATAATACTCTTACTGAGTAAGAGTATCATATATTTGAGAAAACAAGGCTCCTCTAGGTAGACAAAGGCCTTATAATATAGTTGTGGTGATGAAACCTAAAAAGATATCTAATAAAGGGGAATTTATCTTGTTCAAAACTGTATCCTCGTTTCCTCTAACAGGGCCTGTTACATGCTCAAAACTATTCACTAAATGCCAACAAGGCAGTATAGAATGCTACAGCCTAAAAGACTTATAAGTTGTTAGAGAAGGGAAAGAATTTTCAGTTGGAAACATGAAAATGAATCTAAAATTCTATGATTCTGAGGCCCACAAGACTCTTGATTTCATCCAGGGCTCAAGCTTGATAAATCCTCAGGAGTTAAGAGGATGCATTGGGTGAATGTCCAAAAGAAAAATGTATCAACATAGGTATAAAGGAGTAAAATTGCTGGGCCAGGGATACGGCTCAGTGGCACAGCACTTGCCCAGCAACCATAAAGCCCTGAGTTCAATTCCCTGTATGAGGGGCGGGGGGAGGGGGAGTAAAAATTGTTATACCACCCTGAGGTAGTGAATGAGGGATAGTTCCTGTAGGTTAATAGGAAAATATCAGAACCAAAAGGTGAAGGGTTGTGAGAAACGTATTCATGTATGATACAAGGGTACCTCATCTGAATGGTCTCATCTACAGCAAGATGATGGGAGTAATCCGAAAGCCCCACTTAAGAAAGCACGCGCCTTATTTCCTACAAGAATTTTCTTCTGTCCACTCACACTTCTAGGGGCTCCTCCTTCTCTAAACCCTCACGGCTCCTGCTGCATCACTCTAATTAGGGCCTCTCACTCTGTAAAACTCATTTCTCCGTTAATCTCTTCAACCTAAGAAAATCAGATC
Organism: Petromus typicus; assembly: GCA_004026965.1. Classification (NCBI taxonomy): domain Eukaryota; kingdom Metazoa; phylum Chordata; class Mammalia; order Rodentia; family Petromuridae; genus Petromus; species Petromus typicus. The sequence continues at coordinate 19,598 of PVIR01028342.1, read as the reverse complement.
TAGATCTAGACATTTTCTTCCCTAAGAAATCAACTATTTGCTCTCAAAACTGTTTTTCGAGGTCCCTATTGAATTTATATAAAATCCAGTGACTAAACTAATAATCTAATAGTGGAAAAAGGACATTAAAAATACACACATACAAAGAATGTCTAAGCAGTAGGCTGCCCTAAGATTAAGGCCTGTGTGCATGGCACATTTTAAAGTTTCACTTTGACAGGGCCCGTACTATTGTTAAATGAGTTATCTTGCAGTATGTTTTCAGGGCTTCCTGCTACATGTAAGTATTTCATAATCTCATTTTTCTTTCTCAACTATGCACTGCTCAGTGGTCAGTATACTCATTTTTCAAATGTTATTTTCTGACATCTATACTCCCTCTTCAATATCTCTATTTGTGACTGAACACAAGTACCATAATTAAAATTCTAATAAGTGATGTTGTATGACTTCACATAATTCTTTCACAGATGTCAGCATTTTCTTCTAGTTTAGGATTCTTCAAGCAAAATAGATTCAAAATAAAAACAGACTTCCAGAAATCACTCAAATCCACCAAAGCACTTTAGAAAAAGAAACACCATGTGTTAATAACCAAGGATTATATTTAAATTATACAATTATCTAAACTTTCCAGTAGTTGAGCTTCAACTCTTTGACATTTCACTTACATATTCTAAACATTAAATTTCATTCCCTTTAAACAAAACTGTTCGTGTTAACATTAAATATTAACTATTTTTTAAAAAGTGTAAGAAAGTGCACATATATAAATCCAACTGGCATTTATTTTATCCCTAAAAAATTATCTTCACTGGTAAATATATGAATTTATCGGTCATAATTTTTATGTAAAGGGAAAAAAACTGAGATTTCTCTAAAATTATCAAAAAGAAATGCACGGATGTGTTTCTGGTTATACTGTATTAAAAACCTCTAGTTAACGGTTTAGAAATTCAAATGAGTTTTGGGGGGGTGGGAGACTCCGTAATGCATTATTCTATTATTCCCCAAACCTTGAGGGGACCTAACATTGCTGAGATTTGAAAGATGAATCATTAAAACGGTAGAGGACGCAAAAATACACCTTACCAGGGCGGCAAAAGAAACAGTAAGTCTTAAGTTTCAGTGAACATGAACAGCTCAGCTTTCCCACTTCCCCAGCTACGAACGCACCAGGTCTCCGTGCGAAGCTGCAGGGCTAGTGCAAAGCCCGGGGCTCCAGTAAAGCCTCCGCCTAGAGCCGCTGGAGCGCAGTCTGCGGCACTCGGCGGCCACGTGGCTGTCACCACCGGAGCAGCCGCCGCAGCAGCGGGGAACATAGAAATACATTCCCGCACCTCGGAGTTGGGGGAGAAGAAAGTCTGTGCCACTTGTTTGCAAGCTAAGACTTTTTCTCGGCAAGAAGGAAACGAAGTACAGCGAAAGAGTAAACAGCACGGAGATCCCGTAGGCGCGGCTCTCCGAGGGGTCGGCGCGGACTGGGAGCCGCGTAGGGTCGGCCGGGCCCCGGAGTGGGTGGGGGCTCTTCCCGCGCTCCCAGAGGCAGTGTCGGACCCGGGCGGGGGCCGCGGCGAGGAGGGAGCGTCCCTGTCGCGGCGCACTAACGCGGCTTCGAGCCCGCTGCGCCCGCTGTCCCGGGGCCCGGCGGCGGCAGCAGCAGGAGCGGAGCGAGTCGGGTCGCCACCCGCCGGACCCCGGCCATCCCGGTTCCCGCCCGGCCGGCCTGCCTCCGGGCTGCGGGGCCGCCTCACTTCCCGCACGGTGAGCCAAGACGCCCGAGTGGCGCGGCCACTTCCCTCCGGCTCCCGGGCGCGCGGCCGACCCCTCCGGGCGGAGCTCGGAACTCGCTCGACGCCCTGGCCCGACCCGCGCACAGGGCTCCCCCGCGCCGGTTCCTCACGGGGCACAACGTCCGCGCGCGTCACGGGACAGCGCGCGCCCGCCCGGACTCACCGTGAGCGCGGCCGCCGCGACGAGGGCCGGGGGAGCACACAATATGGCAGGGACCGCCGCGATCCCGCGGCCTCAGCAGCCGCCTCCGAGAAGACGCGGCCGCGAGCAGGCGGCAGAGCTGCCGAGAACCGGCGGCGGCAACTTACACCCCTCTCCCCCTTTCTCCCGGCCCACTGCCATGGCAACGCGGCGCCAAGGAGATCACCCCGCCCCCTTCCGGCCCCGCCCCCCGCCTCCCTTCTCAGGGCCGCGCGGGCGGGTGGGGGAGGTGGTGCCCGGAAGGGCGGGGCTCGAGGGCGGGGCAGAGGCCGGAGACTGGATTCCGACGGGACGGGGACAGGGTGAGGTTTCGACTGTCCCGGGCGGCCTAGGAGAGCCGCGCAGCCTGCCGGACTGGGTTGGCAGCCGAGGTCCCGAGGTGCTGCCCTCTCTCAGAGTGTTACCCCTAGGTCAGGCTTGCTTGAAAAGCTCATCCCTGGCCCCACTCCAAAATTTTTATTTTAGCTCTGCTTTATTTGGGAAATTGCCTACGCTAGGCTCCAACTTGCTGTCTTCCTGCCTCAGCCTCCCAGATACTGGGCCAACAGGCGCGCACTACCATGTTAGGCTGCTTCATTGAAATTTTGTAAAAACTAAGGTCTGTGTGTGTTGAGGCGAAAAAATGGACTTCAAAATCAGAGTCAAACAGTCAAAATGAGTAGGAGGGGTCAGAGTAGAGGCGCACGGAAGATGGAGACTGGAGAATCACGCCAAGTTCAAGTTTGAGGACTGCATAGAATACATTTGCAAGACTGTCTCAAAAAAAAAAAATCATTACAACAAAAACGGGGATACCTGAACATTTGGTTCCACTAATGAAAACCCTGCACTTCTGTGTCTAAGGTCATGCATAGGTCCGTTCGTTTTTCCTTCCAGGGTCCCAGAGGCCTCACAGCTACGTTTGGAAGAAGAGGCCACAGGCTGATGTGCAGTGTTCTTCAGGGGTTGTGGCAGACTCTCCCTCAGGAAGGTTAAAGTGTCTTCCAAGGAGTCCTGGCCTCCTCGGGGCTCTGTCTTGTTTTCTCTCTGCTGGCCTCCACCATGATGGCAGCTAACATCTAGGACTTCCATCCCCTTACAGGTTTGTACTAATCTAATCTCACATCTGATCTTCTTTTGTTACTCTTTCTCCATCTATTATTAACTCCAGGAGTAATCCAGTCTTCCTCAGGTCTAAAAGAATCATAGAATTTGAGATACTGAAAGGTATTCCAGATATATCACCCAGGAGCACAATCTATCGTGGGTGAGAAATTAAATCCAATAAGTAAAATGACTTACCCAAAGTTAAATCATGAATCTGTGCACCCTCATCTGCTAAATCATCTCTATGATTCCTCTCCACTGATTGACCCAAACCAGGCAGGTGGGTACGTGGAATAATCTCGGTGAGTGAGCCCCAAATCTCTCAGCCAGTGTGTTACGCTTTCAGAGTTCAGGGATACTTGTGTATCCAGAGGCTATTTTTCAGGACTTTGAACACGTACCAAGGACAAGCTCTGATCAAAAATGATGACTCAGAGTAAGTAGCTTTTCCCACTTTACAAGAGCAAAAAAGTAAAAAATCAGAACTTATTTCTTCGGGAAAAAGAGGGTCCAGGCATCCGAGATCTCTTGTGCAGCTCAATTCTTTCTCCAGAATATTTCAAAGGACCATGTCAATGATAAACTGAACTAGCAGACAAATACAGTAGAAAATATATTTCTTAAAATGCCATCATTTAGGCTGAACAGTACTAGAAACTCAAATATATGTGTTTATGCTACAGTGTGACAAATTAATGAAGCAGGAATTAGGGTTCTACTAGGCTATAAAGACAGCAGCCCCAAAATGGAGTCCAAAAGCCCAAAATGGAGTCTGCTGAGTCATCACCCTCTGGAGCACTCACAAGGACATCTGGCACGTATCCTTCGGCTGCCTGGGACATTGCAGAGCGTAATCAGGGAGGCCGTTGGCTCAAGGGCACATGAGGCCTGCATGGGTACTACGTGAGCACTGCATAGATAGGTCCCTAAAAAGCATACACCAATAGTCCCCTACAGGTTAGAGATCATATCACTTACACAATGGCCAGAGCTCTCCTCCAAACCCTAAACACCCCTAGACAAAGAGGCTTTGTGGGACTCCTACTCAGAATCCCCTCCAAGCTAGCAAGAGCTTTTCTTTCCTGCCATTATACTTTTAAATGTTTGCTTATACCCTACTTCCCCTGTCTCTCTTTCTCACCAATGGACACAATCCCGGCATCTTATTAGTAGCAGTAAGTTCACTTATTGTTGCACAATGTATATTTAACAGAAGATGTTTTTTTAACAACCTTCATGATACGGACTTGATGACTTCATTAATAAGGAATCTAGTTTAGGTGGGATGACACAAAATCCTAACATGGGGAAGGCTGAGGCAGGAAGATCACCAGAGTTCAAGGCCACCCTGAGCTCCATAGTGAGTTCAGCCTCAGTTTGAACTACAAGCCTTTTAAGGACAGGACCATGTCTTTTTTATCTTTGTAGTTTTTTGTTGTTGTTGTTGTTGTTTTGTGTATGTTCTTTCTTTTCTATTTCTTTTTTTTCTACTTTTGCTATCCTAAGGATAGAAGAACCAAGGGACCCTATACCATGAAGCTTCATCCTGGCCTCAGACCCACAGCAGTCCTCCTTCCTTAGCCTCCCGAGTGCTGAGAGTACCGGTGTGAACCATCATGTCTGGTTCCCCCATCCTTCTTATTTTCCAGTACTGGGAATCGAACTCAGGACCTTACACTTGCCAGGCATGTGTGGTGCCACTAAGCTACATCAAATTATTTATTGCTTCAATCTCCCAAGTAAGTAGGAATATTAGCATGAGATACCACACCCAGCTTTTGTCCATCACCCCCTTTTTTTGGCGGTCCCAGGGATCAAACTCAGGACCTTGCACTTGCCAGGCAGGTGGTAGCACCACTGAGCTACATCCCTGGCCCTGGTGGTGGTTGTTGTTGCTTGAAACAAAGTCTTGCTATGTATTCCAGGCTGGTCTCTCTCCTGGCAATGCTCCTGGCTCTGCTCCTGAGTGCCGGGATTACAGGAATATGCCACTGTGCTACCCACACCCAACTATTATACTCTAACTTCTTAGACTACTTTGTGGTACAGAGCTGACATACAGTAATATTTGCCAGCAAAAGAAGTAATATTTCCCAAATGATGTAATAGCTAGACTGGGATACAACATTTTTAAGTACTGTGGCCTGCTACTTAAGCTAAAAAAAAAAAAAAAAGGTAGAATTATGAATAAGTCTAATTTTCTCCCTTAGAGATTTTTTTTCAATGTACTTCTTAAAAACAACCATTTACATCTAATAATATCTATATTTATATAAATCCTGTAATTGACAGCAATTCTGAGCAATTCTGGTGGAAAAATAGAAAACTAAAAAATTTTCAACAGAAAATGTAAAATATCATCTTACAGGTAAGAGAGCTAATTTTTTTTTTTCTTTTGAAACAGGTTCTCGCTGTGGAGTTCAGGTTGGCCTTCAACTCAGTATGTAGTACAGGCTGGCTTCATACTGGTGGCAATCCTCCTGCTTCGGTCTCCTGAGTGCTAGGATCACAGGTGGGAGCCACCCAGCCCAGCAAGTGCTAACACTTCAATCGGGACTCACTAACCATTGTGTGAGGAATGATGGAGGGAGGCCTGGAAAAAATCCTTTGCCCATTCTAGAAAGAATTGAGAACATGAGTAGTGCTGAGACTGAAATAAGAGTTCAGCTGGCCAGGGGGAGGGAGGAGAATTCTCTGGAAGCCACCTTCCTTTGGTCTAGGAATGCAAATGACCACACTCTAAAAAATGAAAAGGCTACAGCTCAGTTTCAAATCACCTTGACCCTGAATTTGTTACGGTGATTCTTTTTAGCTAACACATCAAGCACTTGGTAGAAGCAAACTAAAATCCTTTAGATTTTAAATAATTTCTACAAATCACTTTGCAGATACAAAGCATAGTATACAATATAAAAGTCACACGAGAATGCAAGAAAAATAACAGAAACAACAGAGTATACACAAAAAAAGAGCTAAAAGTGATTCGAATAGAGACATTATCAGATACAGATTATAAAGTATTTAGTAAGCTCAAGTAAACAATATTAAATATTTAGGCAGACAACTAGAAACTTGAAAAAAGATTCAAAAAATTATGGATGGAAACAAAAAATTGATGGACTGAAAAATGAAGACTCATTGATGGGGACGGGTATGATGGCACAGGCCTATAATCCCAGCACTCAGAGGCTGAGGCAGGAAAATCGCCATAAGTTCGAGTCCAGCCTGAGTTACATAGTGAGTTCAAGGCCAGTCTGAACTACATAGTGAGACATTGTCTAAAAGAAAAAGAACAAAATCAAAAACCTCCGTAGTGGATATAACAGCATGTTGGATGCCAATAAAGACATAATTAGTAAACTAAAGATAAGTCAGAAGAAGATATTCAGAATAAGCACAAAAAGAGAGAAGGATAGAAAATATAAAACATAAGGGAAACTCCTAGAAAATGTAGTGAGAAAGATTAATATGCACATAAATGGAATCCCCAAAGGAAAATATATCTGGCAGAAATAGTATTTGAACCAATGAGTCCCCAGCAGGATTTCTTTACAAAATTTATACAACTAACACCTAAGCACATTGAGAAAACCACTGCTATGATCCAAAAACAGAAAAATCTTAGGCATCACCAGAGAAAATAAAGAAGATTCCATTTAAAGAAACAACAGCAGACAATACTGACTTTTGTTTGAGACAAGGTCTCACTGTGCAGTTCAGGCTAGCCTTGAACACATTATGTAGCCCAGGTTGACCTGAAACTCACAGCAATCTTCCTGCCTCAGCCTCCTGAGTGCTGGAATCACAGGGCTGTGCCACCGTACCCGGGTTCAAAGCTAACTTTGTAAGAGAAATAAAGTCAGAAAATGATGAAACCATTACTGGGCTTTGGGCTGCTAGAGTCTCCTGGAGGTGGTTTCTAGGCTCTGTCCTGAGCAAAGAATTGGTCAAGACAAGCACAAATAGTAGCAAAGCCTACAACATGAGGAACATGGCGGCAAAAATTCAATGTGGACCATCATGTTGTATCACCTACTCCTTGGGCTGACGTCCCTGTGCAGGGCTTTGGGACCTGTTCTGCATGTGCATAGCTTTAAGCATGCTGTGGCTTCCTATTTCAGATAACTTCTTTTTGTCTTTACAGTACCAGGGATTGAACTCAGGACCTTCATGCTAAGCTACATCCCACCCTCTTTTTATTTTTTACTTTAAAGCAAGGATTCACTAAATTGCTAAATTGCCAGATGAAGCTTGAACCTGTGACCCTCCTGCCTCAGCTTCCCAGAGTGCTTGGCTTGCAGGTATAGCCGCTACACCTGGCTAGAATAATAACTAATGTGCCAAAAGCAAATGTCTTTTAAGAATGAAGATGAAATAAATGAATTTTCAAAGACACAAAGCAGTATTCATTACCAGCAGACTCACAGTGGCATTCATAGGCAGAAGGAAAATGATCTCAGTTGTAAGCCAGAGGTACATCAGGTAATACAGGAAACACAGTAGGATGATAAACATGCGGACAGATTAAATGAGTGACATCAGCTACATTAGACGTTATCTTCTGTATTTAAAAACATGGAACAAAGTCATGAGAAGGTAAATGAATTTAAATGTTCTAAAATGAGTGCATTCTCAGGCCGGGGAGTTAGCTCAGTGGTTCCGGCGCCTGTCTTGCAAGCGCAAGGGCCCGGGTTCGATTCCCCGGTAACCACATACCATACTGGGCATGGAGACTCACACCCAACAGCAACCAGTACCACATACCACAGTGCCGGGCGTGGTGGCTCACGCCTGTAATCCCAGCACTCGGGAGGCAGAGGCAGGAGGATTGCTGTGATGTGAGTTGGAGGCTGAGCTCAGGGCCAGCCTGAACCACAAAGTGAAACCCTGTCTCAAAAAAAAAAAAAAAAAAAAACCTAAAATGAGTGCATTCTCCAAAAGGTTAAGAAAAATTAATAATAGATTCTGATGAATTTTTTTTAAAAAAATCCAAAAACAGATCCTGCTAAATCAAGAATGCATCATTTTGCTGGGCATGGTGGCACACACCTGTAATCTCAGCACTATGAGAGGTGGAGGGGGGAAGATCAAAAGTTCGAACTCAACCTGGGCAATTTAACAAGATCCTGTCTCAAAACAAAAAATATTTAAAAGGACCAAAGGTGGGAATATAGCTCAGTGTGAAGGCCCTGAGTTCAATCCCCAACCCTCCAGCCTTTCCTAGGAAAAGAAGGGAAAGAGAAAAAGTATCTTGTGATCTCTAGACCCGTCACTGGAGAACTGTAAAACATCACATGTGTTAGTCTAAGTCTGTAAGTCCGGAGTCTGTAGGGAGGGTCAGTGGGCACAGATCCAAGGAGAACTGCAGTTCCAGCCCACAGGCGTGTCCAAGAGAATTTCTTCCTGCCACGGTCGGCGGTTTTTCCATTCAGACTTCATATGACTAGACGAGGCCCACCTAGGTTACAGAGGACAGTCTGCTTGCCCTCAACATCCACTGACTTAAACATTAATCTCCTCTAAGAGACCCCTTCACAGAAACATCTAGAATCATTGACCAAACCCTTGGACACATCTCAATTGATGCATAAAGTTCATCATCATAGTAAGCAATTTCTAACGTGAAGGAGGTAGGAGGAAATAGAGTAATAAAAAGCAATCAAGCTAAGTAAGATATAAGAAAAATCAGCAAATAGAAAGTATTTGGGGGACATACAGCTCAGAGTGCTTGCCTCACATGCATGAGATCCTGGGTTTGATTCCCAGCATTGCAAAAGAAAGTAATGTTTTTTGTTTATTTGTTTGGTTTGTTGTGGTTTGGTGTTGCTGGAGATTAAACCTAGGACCTTGTACCTATTGGATAAGCACTCCACCACTGAGCTATATCTCCAGTCAAATAATGGACTCGTGATTTCAGAAGGGTTCCGTCCGTGATTGGCTGACTCCAAAGCGGAAAGACCTATATGGACAGGAAAGTTATCCACCTCATAGCAGCGAGGAAGCAGAGAGAGCCAGGAAAAAGCAGAGACAAAGAGATCAGGGACCAGATATTGTCCCCAGGGTCACACACTCCACTCAGCTATAACCCCACCTCCTGCTTTTATTACCTTCTAATGATTAGGGTCAATAGATCAGGCACTAATGGAGTTACAGCTTGGTGCTCCAAGTACTTTCTGAAATTCCTACCTCTAAACACACAAGTCTCCGGGAGGACATTTTAAATCCAAACTATAACAACTATTAATGCAGTTGTCCAAAAAGGGCATATAAAGTCCACTCCTATAACCTATTACTTATGAACAAATTCATTAGTTATGTTAGTTCTGCTTCATGAAGCTGGAAACAATTTGAGAGGATCCTGAATCTTCAGGATGGCTAGAACCTATCCCTATTTTACAGATTTACTTACCATTGTGTTACTTTTACCCTATTCATTAAATAGATTAAATTCCTAGTGTCTTCCAGGCCCGGCAGAGATGAAAGCTATAGTTAAAACTACAGACAAGTAGTCTGTATTATAAGAAATAATAATGTGATAGTACAAGGACAGTGATAGGGCATTGTACAAAGAGCAGCACACACCTATTAGCTATGGTTGGTCCCTTCGCACTCCTGCTGGAGAATTTCCTCCCCTGGGAATTACTAAGTATCAACCTCATCTGACTGTGGCCTTTGGGAGTCAATGAGAATTAGATAAGGCCATCAGGGTGGAGCCGCCTTGAATACTGGCAGCGTTATGAGGAGAGACCAACAGCCCTGATGATGCGTTTGCTGCCCCCCATCTTCGTCCCTGAGCTGCCTTGGGACCTTGCCAACAAGACCAGCACCAGGTACAGCCCCTCATCCAGAACTTCCAGTACTCCGTGTCACAATAAATCTCTTGTCTTTAAAACGTAGCCTAGATAGATTTCCCCCTTTGTTCTGGGAATGAACATGCCTTGCATGTGCTAGGCAAGCACTTGTAGCTACTCTGAGCTAAAACCCCAGCCTGAAACAGTGCCTAATACAGAAGCAAGAGCTAATTCGGATATGGGAGATGAGGCCTGAGCAAAGGGAGATGGTAATGCAGAAGAGATGGGTGGGGCAGCCCCCCAAAAAGCTGGGTGCTGTGAAGGTACAGAGAGCTGCAGGCATTGGGAAATCTGACATAGAGCAGGTGGCTCAGGTTACAGCCTATCTGATGGTAAGAAGCATAGTCATGTCGATTGGCTGTGTTAAAGGAAACACGTACATAAAAGTAGGCAGGGCTTCAGTGAGGCCCCATGGCTGTGGGAAGCTTCCCTATCACAACACAAGCTCTCCAGCCTCCTTCCTCTCTCAGCATCTGGCTCCAGTCTTGGCTTCTTGTGTTTGCTTTACTCTGCAGCCTGGCTTTTCTGGACCCTAGCCCGCTGACACGAGGCCCAGAGTGGCTGTCCCCAGGAGCTGTCTTGGCTTTCCTTTCTGCCCCACCTCGTTTGCCCAATCCAGCTGCTCAGCAACCCCCAGTAATTATGTGACTCAGTCACGGGGTCCTGGTTCCAAATTCCCAGGAGGTATAACCAGACCGATGCAGCCTCCACGGGCTCGGAGGACAGAGGTCAACCAGCTACGGCCTGGCCGCCCAGTCTCTGGGGGCTTTCTGCTTTCATAAATACAGTTAAGGTAGAACACAACTACGACTGACTGACTTGTTGTCTATGATTGCTTTTGCTTTATGGAGTTGAGTAATTGCAACAGAAAGCTGAAAATATGGACTTACCTCCACCTTTTCAGAAAAAATGTGTGGTGCTCTGCAGTAGAGAGCTGGGAGTGGAGCAGTGAGCCTGCGGGGAGCGGGAGGCCTCGGGGAAGCTGGTGATCACAGCTCTGAGGGTGGATAGCCTCCCTCCCCGCTGCGGAAACAGGATACTGTGGGGGGAAAGGTTGCTTTAAGAAAGGAACTGCTTGAAAATTCTAGCATAGGAAAGAAAATAATCAATCTCAAGTGAGCGCTACAGTTTTTACACAAAGAGTGGAAGGGTGGAAGACAGTAATTCCTTAATCAGGAGAAGTTCATTAAGATCTAAATTTAGGAGCATGTGTCACCCTCACCACCTTGAAATAACTCACTTGTGGCACATCTCCCAGCCCCTCCAGCTAGCTTGGCACAGATGAACTGCTGGGGCACCACATTCAGTGTTCATCTATAGAGTTTTAAATGCCCCAAAACTTCAGTATTACTGAGAGACAGACAGGCCAGAAAAAAATGAGACAATAAATGGAAAGACAGAGTCTGAGACTTGGAGTGAAGAGATCAAATGAAATGTAGAATTTACCACCTGGTAAAGTGAAGATCACCATGGCAGAGCTATCCATGTGGCTCGGGGTAGATTGCTTACTGAGCACACGCAAGGTCTCAGGTTCAATCCCCAACGCTGTAGGAGGAAAAAAAAGTCTTTCAGAAGCAGAGTCTTTTGGGTGAACAGAACAAGTCATTCGAGCTTAAGGAAGGTCAGAGATCTTTCCTCGCTACCACAAGTGCAGCTGCGCACCTAGAACTATGGCATCAATAGGAACTTGTTGGAAACACAGTGCCTCAGGCCCTAGCCAGGAGTGGTGGTACAGGCCTGTAATCAATCCTGGCACTCAGGAGGCTGAGGCAGGAAGATCACTGCCAATTTGAGACCAGCCTGAGCTATATAGTGAGTTTAAGGCTGTCTTTTATCCTGTATCAAAAACAAAACAAAACAAAATCTTCAGGCTCTAGGCTCCATTCTGACCCACTGACCAATAAGAATTTACATTTTAAAAAAAATATATATATATATATCTGTTAAAGAAAAAATTCAGCCTATTAGGACCAGCACAGAAGGTATGAGAGCCCTGCAGTGGGATTTTGCAATAAGAAGAGAGGTTGGGGTCTGCTTCAAATATAGAATGGTTAGATGGGGGTTTGTCCACCATGGGAGGAAACTACCAAGAGAAACATCAGGCTGAAGGTGAATTCCGGCTCCTCCAACCCAACATGATTCTTGCTGAAAATGAACAAGATTGCAGGACCTCTCCTGGGTGTGGATAGGTGAGGAAACCAGTCCACTGATGAGGATGGCTGGACCTCAAGGGGTGGGGGGCAGTTTGTGCTAACCTGACTCAGTGGGGTGTTTAATTTCTGTTTTGTTTTGTTTTATTTTATATTGTTTGAGAAAGAGTCTTCCTACATAGGCCAGATTGGCCTCAAACTCACAGTGATCCTCCTGCCCCAGCTTCCTGAGTGCTACCACCATGCACCATGCCTAAATCTTGCTTTTAGAATGAAGTATGCAGTTGAGCCTTGGAGCAAGTTAAAGTACCTAACCATAGTTTACTCTGGCAGAGAATCTTTGTCAGCTCATACAAACACTGAAGGTTGAGCAGTGCTTGATTAGGTGATCGATTTCAGCTCAGTAGTTGAGCGCTTACCCAGCATGCACGAGGCCATGGATCTGATCCCAGCCCTGCAAACAAGTGAATGAATAATAAATACAACCCCCCTGTCCTCCAACGAAGGAGACCAAACTGAAGCTTTAACAAATCTCAAGAAAAATAAATAATAAACAATACAAAACAAGAAAAAATTATTACAGTTCTACATCCCTTCCCTGGTCTGCCCTTTTTTAGCAGTCAAGTGGAGAAACAGCATGTGCAGTTTCAAAAGCCCTGGAGCTCTGCTACTGACTGGCCCCACCAAAATATTTCAGTGCCTTCCAAATCTCTTCATGTTTCAAAGGGAGATAATTCCAGCTTCAAAAAAGTGCTGGGAAGTAAATGTATATGAACAGTCAGCAAATAGCCTGGTGATAAGCCTTCAATAAATGTTAGCTGCTATTAGTTTGTTTGATACTGGGAACATCCAAATTATTTTTTTTTAATTATCTTTATTGGTACATTAAATATACACATCATGATTGCACTCCATAATGGGGATTTGTACCAGTATAAAACACAATTCTCATTTTTTCCCATAGCCCCACCCACCCTACCACCCCCCCATATATATAAAATTTGTTTCCTTACTTTTTTGTTACAATCTCAACATTGTCCCCTTTCATCTTATTTTACATTGAGCATTTTCTATTTCACAATATATAACATACAATTCTAGGACTCATTTACATCTTCATTTTATTATAGTTTCTTTTGTTTTGTTTTGTTTTTGAGACAGGGTCTCCCTTTGTAGTTCAGGCTGGCCCTGAGCTCAGCCTCCAACTCACATCACAGCAATCCTCCTGCCTCTGCCTCCTGAGTGTTGGGATTACAGGCGTGAGCCACCGCGCCCGGCACTGTGGTATGTGGTACTGATTGCTGTTGGGTGTGAGTCTCCACGCCCACTATTGTATGTGGTTTCCGGATGATTCAACCTGGGCCCTTGCGCTTGCAAGACAGGCGCCAGAACCACTGAGCTAAACCCCAGCCCTCTACTATACTTTCTTAAAAGTCACCCAAAAGGATTGTATGTGTGAAAGTAGAGAAGACTAATTTTTCTTTATTGCTAGGAAAGTGAAATAAATTGTATCTGCAGCAATTAGCTGTCTATAACAAACAGTTTATTCAAATTCAATCCTGCCACTGTGAAAATGGTTTTTGAGGAATAATTGACTGTATACACTAAGGAAGGCTCTGAGTGTTAAAGGGATTCCACCTGGGTGTGGCAACACATGCCACTAATACCAGCACTCTGGGAAGCTGAGGCAAGAGGACTGCCAACCCAGAGAACAACCTGAGAAACTCAGCAATTTAGGGAGACCCTGTCTCAAAAGAAAAACTTTCCTTAAAAAAAAGACCAGGAAGTCCCTGCATTCAATCCATAATACTGAAAAAATAAACAAATAAATGGGCTTCTGGTTAGACTCTATATAGTATCTATAGTATTTGGCTCTACAGTCTTGCTGGATTTCTAGTCAGGCCTCTCTAATAACTAGGTTCATTGCTCACTCTGTCTTTCTGGTTGGGTGAGTCCCAGACCTTGGAGACACCCTCGCTCTTCTTTCTCTATCTTCAGACTACACCTGGAATCAGAGCCTTGCTCTCCTGTGGTCATCTTTCACTTCATATCCGTCCTGTTTTCTCCTAGTCTTACACTCAGCAGCTTTCTTCCTTCCTTTTTTAAAGTTTTCTTTTTTCCTTTATATGTGTTTTCTTTTGAGTTGTTTTGTTTTGTTTTGTATTGAAACGGAGGAGGCTCTGGAGTTTAGGATGTGATCAGTAGGATTTGGTTTGTTTTCTTAGACAGTGTCTTACTGTCCTGCCTTTGAACTTGCAGTTTTCCCGCTCAGCTACCCCTTTCTTTAATTTCTTACTCCTTTTTCTTTCCTTTCTTTTTTCTCTCTTCCTTTCTGCACTGAGGACTGAACTCAGGGCCTTGCCCAGAATCCACTAGTCAAGCGTTCTATCACAGCGCTAGACAGCTTTTTTTTGTAACATGGCCGCCAAGGATCCTCTTAAACTTTCTCAGTTCCTGCCAGTTCTCAGCTCAAAACTTGTCTGTGATTCCCCATTTTGCTCACATAATGCCCAGTTCTTCACACTTGCGTCTTACAGCATCTTCTCCTCTCCCGCCACCCAGCTTGGTCGCCCTGCTCCTAACAACCCTGGGCCCACCCTGCCCCGTGACCTTTGTTCTCTGCCTGAAACGTCCTTTCCCCATATCTGCTTAGCCAGTGCTTTTACTTCCTGTAAGTCTTTAGTCAAATTTTATTTTCTCAGTAAGGCCAGCCTGGAACCCCTTATTTCACACGGCAGTTCTCCCCAGGCCTCCTGCCCTGCTGTACTTGATTTTCCTCGCAGCAATCATCTAACACATCAGCTGCCTGATCAGTGTTTGGGGTGAGTCTGTCTCCCCTACTATGGTGCAAACGTCATGTGGGCAGCAGCCTTTGTTTTGCTCACTTGTATATTTTAAGCATCTCGAAGGCAGTTGGCACATCACACAGGCAACAAATATTTGTCGCATTAATTAATTAGTTTCATGGTTACAGTTTTGCGTGTGTTTTGTTGCAGTGTCTTATTTGGACAAAGACTAAACCAAATTAACAATGATTTAACAACGCAAATAATTGCATGAATTGGGAGTTTTCTGTTTTCTTTTGGCTTCTCTTTGTTTTTCATTTCTTTTTTATGCTACAATAAAAAAACGCCCATGTGTCCTAAATATAACTTTTCTCGTTCACCCCATCTCAGAATTGGGGATTGAACCCAGGGCCTTCATACTGAGCCACACTTCCACGGCCTTTTTATTTTTTATTTTGAAACGTTTTTCTTACATTGCACATGATTCTCCTGCCTCAGCCTTCCACAGTGCTGGGATGACAAGTGTGTACCACACATGTGGCTCCAACTCTGCTGCAAACTGATGTTCAGATTTCCTCACCTAAATGTCCACACGCCCTGTTTCCGAACAAGCACTTGACGCTCCATTTCTGTGCCTCAGCCTTACCCAGCATGTGCACAGAGGCAAACGAATCTTTACGTCCAAGCCTGTAGCTTGGGATCCCTGGTCCTCAGGCCAGTCCCAGATAACCTAACCACAGTAAAGAGATCAGAAAGGTAGGAGGAGCCACGCAGAGGAAGATCTGTGACGTGGCCTGGAGAGGAAACGGCCTCTCTTCTCCCCACCCCAGCAGGAGGATAGGAGAGAGGATTGGAAGGACATTTAATAATGTTGTGTGCGGCGGGGTGTGGTTTATAAAACCCTCCCTTGGCTCCTTTACAAACTCTTCAATAAAATCTGCATTGCTTATAACTATTTGGAGGGTGGATTTTCTTTTGAAGAGATTTGACTTCTTCTAATTCTTACTTCAAGGTTGGCCTGGGGCAAAAGGGAGGCTTTCTAGAGCAGGGTTGTGCAAGGAAGTTCCAGGTAGAGGGTTAGCATGACTAATACAGACATAAGCAAGCAAGAGAAAGACCAGGAAAGTGACAGTAATTCACACAGAGTCCTCCTTTTGGGCTAGGAATCTAGTTCTCTACTTTTTGTTTGTTTGTTTGTTTATCTGTTTGTTTTGGTACTGGAGATCAAACTCATGGCCTTGCCCTTAGGAGGCAGGCACCAGAACCACTGAGCTAAATCCCTGCCACTCCCCTGCCTTTTCTTTACCTGCATAAATGTCACCAAGAAGGAAGAAGTTGGCAGAGTCCTCCCTGTCCATCGCTGGCACACTTGTGGAGGTTGGTCTCTTCCCCCATAAACAAGGAAGTCCTTGAGAAACAGGCTGGAGGGCAGTACTCACAGAGCAGGAGAAGAGGGTCGGAAGCATCTAGAAGCAGTGCAACTGTGTTAACCAGGCAGTGGCACCAGCGGATGTGCTCTGGCCACTGGGGATGGTCCATGGCCCTGCTCTCTCATGTGATAGGTTGGACCATGTCCTGTTACCCTGAACATGTTTGCTTCAGATCTTTTCAGCGTAAGGTTTTATGGGATTTTTTGTTTGGTTTTGTTGTTTTGCTTTTTTGAGACAGGATTCACAGTTCAGGCTGGCCTTGAACTAACCACGGAGGCCAGGCTGGCCTCCAGCTCAGCAATCCTCTTGCCTCAGCCTCCTGAGCTGAGATCACAGGCATGCGGCATGAGCCCAGCCAGCCTAAGGTTTTATGTTTCTTGTCTCCCACTGACCTCTTACATCCAGTGAAAACTTGACTCTCACATAAGCAAGTTCTTAACAACAAAAACAATCTGGAGCCTATTTCTTAAAAAAAAAAAAATGTGACTAGGTATATAAAATATAAGTCAGACTCTTAAGCCCAAGTAGAGAGGTAAAAAAATAAGGAATAGAGAAATACCAGAAGATCTGAGGATTCCTCTTAAAGAAAGAAAAATTCTGCTTTGGAAACACAACAGCAACTAACATAAACACAAGTAGTGGAAGATAATAAACAATAAAATAGTGGTGCGAGAGAGAGGCAGAGAGAGAGAGAGGAGAGAGAGTGAATCTCTAACAATAGGATAGTTGAGGAATCCCTAAGAAAGAGGTAGGATTGGGCTAGGCTTTGAAGATGACAGTGTAATTTTAAAGAGCATGGAAGAGAAAAAGATGTGTCATTCCAAGCAGTAGAAGGGGTCAGTTCTTCCTGTCACTGAAGGCCTGAAAACCTTTAAAATTTAGACACCTATTATAATTGTTTGTACCACGTAGGGAAGCAAAAAAAAAAAAATCCTTAAAAGTATTTCATAGCTAATATTTTAATGAAATCTGTACATTATGTCTATTCTTTTCTTTTTGATTTTGTTCTGTTGAGACAAGAACTCACCATATACTTCAGAGTGGCCTCTAACTCACTGTACCTGAGGTTGGCCTAGAGTTTGAGATCCTTCTGCATCAGCTTCCCAAATGCTGAGAACACAAATGTATTCTACCACAGTCACGTTGGGCTTCTGTACAATGTTTTTAAAAGAATTGCTTTTATTATTTTGACTGCTTGCCACCATAACTTGACATGAATTCTGCCAGCGAACATATTTTCATCTAAAAAGACATTTCAACACAGACATAAACACGCGTCCATAAATACACACAGGTATTTATGATTTCGCTTTTGGCAGGCAATGGAAATAACTCAAGTTCTGGAGGCAGAGCTGGCCTCAGACGTGTGACTGGAACAGTCCCACTGGGCCAGGAGCTCAGAAAGGCTCTGTTTTTAGGGGGAGATGTCTGCAGTTTCCTCTAAAATAGCTCTTGGACTGTGGTCTTGTAGGTGGAATCTGACAGGGCCAAGAAGACACTGAGAGCAGGAAAACCTTGCCCAGCCGTGTTCCATCTCTCTGCTTCCCAGGACTGTCTGACTGTCCTCAGCTG
Organism: Petromus typicus; assembly: GCA_004026965.1. NCBI lineage: Eukaryota > Metazoa > Chordata > Mammalia > Rodentia > Petromuridae > Petromus > Petromus typicus. The sequence continues at coordinate 1,728 of PVIR01028342.1, read as the reverse complement.
CTGGCTGTCCCAGGCCCTTGTACCCTGAACCCTGCTCAGCGACCAATGTATGTTCACCTGTACCTTCTCCCTTGAGCAAGGAGCCGGGCATGGAACAGGAAGGTCCATGTGAAACTGGCATTACCATGGGTCAAGGCATGACAACAGCTGTCCCTGCCCTGGGCTGGCAATGCCACGAGCATCTGGCAAGTGTCCTGCCAGCTGTGAGCCTCTCGCCCATCTACAGTCTTGGGTACCTTATGCCTCCTAGAGAGGTAGTTATGGTTGGGGTGGAGACCAGGAGTGTCTGTTTTCTGGGCCCTGGGAGTAGAAGTGTAGGGAAGTTGGCACCTGCCCCTTACAGGGCTCTTGGCCCTGTCCCATGACCCTGGCTGTGGAGCGTGAGTGTGAGGTCTCCCTGCATTTATCTGTGGGAGTGGGTGTGATGGGTGACACCAAAACTACAAGAGAAAAGGGATCTAAAGAAAGAAAGGACTCAGTAGCTTAAACAGCACTTTTCCTTCTGCTTTTTTGTCACTGTTTTTTGGAGACAGGGTTTCACTATGTAGTCCACTTGCTGTGGAGCCCAGGCCAGCCAAGAACTCAGGATCCTCCTGCCTCACCCTCCCAAGTGCTGGTGTCCCGCCATACCCTCCTCCCTGCCTTTTGAACAAGGTGACTACTTTTTCATTTTTCAACAGGCCTCGTAAATTATGCAGCTGTACCTGTCTACAGGCATACTATTTCTCTTTTTCTTTATAAATAACAAATTATAACATCAGAAACAGTGGCATGTCTTGTATTAGTAAAAATAAACCAAGTTTTACAACACATAATACTATTAATCTTCAATTACATTTGATGGGTTAAGAAAAAGAGAAGTAATTTTTCCCATATTCATAAGACTCTTTAAACTTGTTTTATTATATAATTTAAAATTAATAAGCAGGAAAGGAAATTTAGCAGTCAGTAAAACTCCTATTTAAATTGCAGTAATTTCTTTTCTGAATGTTCTTGATATCCAGAAATCATGACATAAAATGTTGCTTGTGTGCAGATTATATTACATAAGATAATTTATTTTCAGCACTGAGGCAGTTGGGTTTTATAAGAATAAGTTAAGCATTAAAAGTAATTGAATCTTTAAAATATGCATGTCTTGGTGATATGATTGCTATCTCTTATATTAGGAAAGTGATATAGCTTAGAAAGAATCCAAAATTCTGAGCTGTCAGTTTTCTCTTTGTAAAATGATGACCTTCAGCTAACTAGAAAATAATTAAGGTTCGTTCTAATCCTAGAGTTCAGTGATATTTGAATAATATGCTTTAAACATATATACATACACACACTATATTGATTGAATGAATACTACGAAAGTGGATATAGTGGCACAAACCTGGAATCTCATCACTGTGAGAGGCTGAGGCATAAGGACCACAAGCTCAAGTCCAGCCTCTGCAATTTAGTGAGACTTTGATCAATATAAAAGTAAACCAAAAAATACCCTAAAATAGTAGCTTCATGTGAAGGCCCTGGGTTCAACATCAACACTCTGTGCCATTAAAAATAAAACAAACTAACTATGGCTCTTGGAACATGGTGCATGCCAGGTATGGCTGGTTTCTCCTTAGACACCTCCACCTCTGATCCAATCCGCTGTGTCTGGGGAGAGTGAGGTAGAGCAGAACCAGGGCAGCCAGGAGAGGACGGTCCAGGCCGGATTCTTCCAGAGGTGATAGATTGCTC
>PVIR01028341.1:0-22051 GCA_004026965.1 Petromus typicus | reverse complement strand
CCCAATTAGCCAATCTGTTAATTGACACACAAAGATAGATAATCTTTATCATGCAAACAACTTAATTTTGCTTATAAACAGCATATTTTTGAACAGGTAATTAATAACACTTCTGTTGAAGAATGTTGAGTGTGTCCATAAAGGTTCTTTGGAAAATAATTCCCTCATCAATTTGTAACATTAATTTTTAGCACCATGTCAGAAATTACTTATATTGGAAATACTTTGAATTGGGAAATTGAAATTGTAGTTTTCATGGGCAGCTTATGTTCAAAGTTTGTTAAGAGGAAATCAGACAGAAAAGACGTTAGCTCTCTCTACACATTTTGTGAGTTATCCAGACAATAGAATCTATATAGTAATTGAGAGATTCTGTAAACATCAGCTACAGTAAACATTAATTGGGTAAATAAAAATGAATAAACATAAAAAAGACAACGGCAAAAAGCTCTAGGCTATTTAGAATCTAAGCAAAATAGCATACATGGGTAAAGCAACAGTAATACTATTTTTTATAAGATGAATGCTTAAAAGTGTACAGGAGTGGCACTCGAATAATTCCTATCAACCTGAGGTTTCTGGAATGCTTAGAGTCTACTGAAAAAAAAAAAAAAAAGAAAAAAAGGTTTGAATTTTTCTTTTGCCCATTTCTACACCCAAACTCTGACAGACTTTTGTCTTGAAATGTATAAAAATTCCAGGAAATTATGTGAGTCCTTCCATTTTTTCCTCCTTATCTGCCAGCGTTATTTACTAGCTTTGAGATACTCAATTGAAAATAGGTAAGCAATACTTCTCAGAGAAGATAATAGGGTTATGTTGTTGCACAATGAGAAATATTTTCCCTTTTATTCTCAAATGGTACATTTTACCTAAATGGCTTTCACATATACTTATCTTCACTCCTACTCACAAGTAATGATAAAGACAGGTGGCACAATAATCTCATAGAAATAAAGCCACAAAAATCTTCATGGCAATTCTGTAGGAGAGTACTATACTGTGAGTCAAGAGCATCATCCACGGTCTCCAGTACAGTGGAGTGGAATTTTTTTTCTAATAAAGTTTTATAGGAGAAACATGTTCTATTATCCAAATTTATATTATGTTTTTTAAAGTAGATACTTTGACTCATACAGATTTATCACTCTTTCCACTAACATTTTTGAGAAATTATAATTGGTTTAGGTGTTCTTCTAGGAAATAGAAACAGGCTCCAAACTAAACACTCTTTCAAGCATCATTTACAGGCTCATAGAAGACAGAGGCAGATGACAAGATAAAGAATCTCATGAGACTCAATTTACCTAAAAGAGAGATAAGTTTTGGAAATAAAGTCTGACCTTATTATAACACAAAGGTAATATTTTGAATATTGAGTGAGACTTATAAAGTTGTTTCTTAATAGATAACTAAGAAAAAATCTCTCTAAAGTTTAGACATATTAAAGGCAAAATCTACACTAAGACAGGAGGAATATAAAGATGTTGGCCCCTTGGTTACACAGAAGCTGCCTGGACTTGACGTATAGATTAAGAAGGAAGAATACAGAAAAGAAGCCCAGGAATGACACAGCGCTAGTTCAATATTTGAAGGTCAAAAAGAAATAAAATCAGTGAAGACCACAAAAACAATCCTGAGAACGTAAATAAGAGTGAGCTGTATAAGAAGCCATACAGAAAGAGCACATGAACAAGGAAGAAATGGACAGCTGTGTCCATGCCCCTGGCTGGAAGGATGAGAACTGATGATGAGATTTGTTATGAGGATGATGCTCTAAAGAATGCTAAAAAATGAAGAATAGTAATGGAAGCGTTGTGAAATAAGTAACAAACTTCAAGTACAGATAGAGGATGTGAAGATGGCAAGGAAAAAGAACTCTTCCCAAGAAAATCAAAAAGATAAACTGAAGGAGGATGTGAGATCAACGTTGCCTTTTCCAGATATCATGCTGAGTGTATTTGTCCACTTATTCAGTAACCTATATGGTAGAGAAAACTGATAAGAAAGGCCATCGAGAGGGAGAATTTGGGAGATGAAATCACTGAGTAAGAAAGAGATGAGCTCTACTTTATAATCAGAAACCCTACCTTCTGTGGAATACGAGGTTTTAATATGAGGTCTCAGGAGACCGTCTGGCTATGGCTCCTGCATGAGCCGTGGGGGAAGGGGATGGTCCGGGCTCAATTTCTCAGCAATGCAACAGCCACAATGGGGTGCAAGTTGTGAAGGAGAATCTGAGTAAAGAGGGGAAAACAGGAAACTGTTACGTAAACAGAGGAGAGAGAAAGCGGACAGGGAAGACACACGGTTATCAGACAGCGTTAACCCCTCAACAAGTCAATGATATTGCAATTAGAGTGGCACAATCGCCATAGTGTGAGGTTTTATTCAAACGTGTTTCTCTGAAGTTCACACATATAGTAATAAAGAATGCTAAAAAATGAAGAATGAATAATTCTACATCGACAGAGAGAGAGAGGTTTTGCTAGAGGCAACACAGAGAGAATGCTGAAGTCAAAGATATTTCTGATGATGCAGTATGTCTTCTCTCGAAGATTTCCGAAGCTCTGGCAAAATCTACCAGGCAAAAGGAAAACGCAGAGAGGATGACACGGAGGAGAGAGTATCTGAGCTGCCTGGAAATACGGGGAGAAACTGGAAAATGGGTCGGGAGGGCTTGCTAAGGAGGGGGATGTCTGACACCCAATTTCATGTTAATAATCGCCATTTCTAGAGGTTGAAGCATGATAACGATGTTATAAAAGTTGTTAATTTTAGTTGTAGATATATGAGACACTGTAAGATTTTTCAGTATTTGTATATTATGTGTTAGGATAAAACCCAGACAATTACTGTTGTCATATCCTTAAACTTTTAAAAACTTTTGATTAACAAGTAATACTTACGGAATTATACTTAATGAGTATATTTTATTTCAATACAATATGTAACCATCAGAATAACTGATATTTCCTTTCTAACACTGCTTTGAATTTGTGCCTCTTCACTTAGTTGTTTGTAAAATATTAAATGTATTTTGTACTATCCTCACCTTTCTGTGCCATTAAAGGTACTGAGACCTAAGCTCATATTGACATAGGCTCCAGAACAGTGAACCCATGAATATGGTACTAGCTCTACAGTATTGAACTATAAAAATTTATACCATCCGAAATGACATGAGTATTAGCTTTTTGAGATAATGGTAACTTAGTTTTTGTTTTTGTTTTTTTTTTTTTTAATTTTCATGTCATTATTCTAGTGTCAAATTCTTTGCTTTACAACTGTGTTTGAATTGGAAGACATTCCTCAAGCCCCACATTAACTTTAGTCCCAGTTATCTCCAAAGTACTTCTCGTCACCTAAAATGTTTCAAAACATTATTTGTTTTTCCCTCTATTTCTTTCCTCAACAAAGTCAGCTGTTTTCTTCGCCATGCTCTTGTGAAGGGTGACACCATAGCACAGCGCACCCTGTTTGCAGTTCCCCCCAAAACAACTCTCGCCAGTTTGAGTGACATATGTCTATCACTCCAATTCATTTTGGAGCTTAAGGCAGGAAGATCAAAATTTTGACTATCCTGGGAAAATTAGTGAGACTCCTGCCTCTAAACAAAATTAAAAGGGTAGGTTGGTAGCTTCATTATGGAGCTTTTCTCTACCATATATGGCGTTCTGTTCAGTGCCAACAGCATTAACAATAACAACAACAACAACAACAGCAAACTCAAATATATAAATTGATGTCTCTCGACAATGTAATTCGAGAAGTTTTTTAGACTTTTATGTTTAAGAAAGAGATGACATATTGATAACTCAGCTTATTATTTAATACTGTTGTTTTTGAGTGGGATCCACCAGTCTCTCTTCATTATTTTAGGATTTCTGCTTCATTGTTGATCAAATCCTGCATTCTATACAATATAACTTTGGACAGGGTTAGTGTCATAGATCTCTCCAAATTAAAAATCTCCAAACCTCCATGTGTTCCTTAAGATTTCACAGATTCCCTTACAAGTAGATTGGCATTGTATTACCTAGAACTCAACCAAAGAAACATGAATGAACACCATTCTTTCAAAGTTGAGAGTTTTAAGAAATAAGATATGCCATCTATTTTTCACTTTTCTCTGATTCATTGACTTTCAATCCAAATTTCTCAGAAGAAACAGTTTATGACCAAAGAAGGAAAATCCATATAGACATTCACACTAGAAAATTGGTGGCCCTCAAAAGAAATAAACCACTGAAACATGTCTTATTAATTACTGAAGCACATCCAATTCTCCTGCGTAATATAAGACTTGTGCTAGCAATGCAATATTGCTGGAGTACTTTAAACTAATAGTAATATAATAATGATAATGATAATGATAATTATATATTATTTTTCTGGCATTTATGTAATAGTGAGAAAATACAGAATCTAAAATCACAATGCTGTATGATATGTGATGACAGATTATTGGTAATATCTAAATATTTATCAAGCAAATAATTGGTCTTCTTTTTTTTTTTTTGAGCTAGTGTCTCGCTTTGTAGCTCAGGTTGGCCCAGAGCTCAGCCTCAAACTCACATCACAGCAATCCTGCCTCCTCTGCCTCCTGATTGCTGAGGTTACAGGCATGAGCCACCAGGCCCGGCACTGTGGTATGTGGTACTGGTTGCTGTTGGGCATGAGTCTCTATGCCCAGTATTGTATGTGGTTAACCAGGGGATCGAACCCGGGTCCTTGTGCTTGCAAAACAGGAGCCAGAACCACTGAGCTAACTCCCCAGCCCATGGTCTTCTAAAAGTATAGTTGTAGTGGAGATTTGGGGGAACATCACTTCTTCAGCTTTTGTTGTCAAGCCAGCTCAAGAAAAAAAGAGAAAAAAATCCATTCAGGTAGAATTTGCTGTCTTCAGACAGAAATGAAAGGCTCTATCAGAGAAAATCCAGGAGTTCAGTCTGACACACATGGTGAAAATTCATTCTAAAACCCCAGAATAAAAGATGGACTTTTAAAAAATGTTTTGAGTTTTAAAGGATTGAGTATATTTTCTTGAATGTAGTAAGTACAAAGATACAATCATGAGCATTCTGCTACTAAAGTCTCTCAGCTAAATAACATCTTACAGCAAATACCATATTAAATAGATAGCATTTCATGCCTGACTTCAAGTAATCTGAGCCGAGTGTTATGGTATTTGTCTCTTTTCCAAGTTTTTCCTCACCTGTATTGGCCCCTTTTGGTTTTCAGGTCATGGCCTCGTATTTTATATGTCAGAGTCTTCCTGATCTTTTGGTATCCTTAATACAAACACAGACCATTGAAATGTCATGTTGTGTATTGCCTTAGAAATCCTATTCTCTTTGGTCATTTTTCTATTTCCCCCATTCTTCTGTCCTTTGTCATTTTTCATTCCATTAAAGAGAGAAGGAAAAGAGAGGAAGAAGTTAAACGTCATTATTTTATACATTAAATATTTAGATTAAGTAATCTCGTATTTTGTTTAAACTACTACTTTAAAAATGTATGCAATTCTTATAAATACTAGTCAAGTCTTTTATATATGTATTGTTTTGTTTATATGCATGATATATTTCAGCTCACTATAAATGAATATTCCATTCTATGTTTAAAATACATGAATCAAAATCTCACTAAACTTTCTCATCACATTTCCACACTTACTATAATTAAATTTCTATTATAAGACTGCTGAAAATTTTGCTTCACATATAACCTCACTTTTCCTAGCTCCCCAAATTGCAGCATGTCTCCTAAGCAGCAAGTCAAAGTGATCTCTTTGAATTTCACACCATATTTGGCATAGCCATAATATTAGGCAAGCCAGTGATTCCTCTAGCTTTACCTAAATCTACAGCATCAGAGCATGGAAGAAGTAAGTATAAGATCTAGTGATTGGCACAATATGATCCATTTTTACTCACAATCTGGGAAGAATTTTGGTCCACACGTTCCGGACTCTGTGCAGTTCCATCACACAGGATATGACTGTGATTTTGTGCAGTCCAAATTCTGCTTCTGACATTCACACACCTAGATCTCTCAAATGTATGTGTTGTATTTTATTCTTGATTTATTTACTGTTCAAAGCTGGCCTGGACATTTATTCTAACATGGTTCACTGTTTTAAATGTATATTTCATGACAGAAGAAAGCAGGTGCAATTCTAAGTTGAGCTGAATCAGTAAATGATACCTCTGAAATATAGTATATGCAGTCCTTACATAGATATAATTTTTTCTCCCATGGTTATGTAAAAATCTAAAGTAGAGGAATAACATTTTATAGACAGTGGAAACATTTTCCAGTACATCTTATGCAGTACTTCCTACCAATACTATTGAAGAAATTACTAGAGTGCTTACCATATCCTAATTCTAGCATATATAACACCCAAAAACTAAAGAACAAAGAAACCAATTCTTACTCTATATTTTTACAATGAAGGATTTAAATAATTATGTCAGAAATATTAAATATGTTGGATCCATCATTCCCAAAGAAGGAAAGTTTCGCATGGCAGAGGATAAATGTCATGTATGGAGATAGAGGAAGAGATTGTATCCTTGAAGAATATTCTCTCTCTTCCTTGCCACCTCCAATGATTAGGCTAAGTACTAGAAAAGAAAACAAAAGATGTTCTCAGCTTAATTTTTGGTGCCCATAAATACATGGTTTTATCATATAGAAGAGATTTTTCATGCATTATTAGAGATTATTAGATGAAGATATTGTGCAAGATTATATGTGCAAGTTTCCTGCGATCACAGTGGTCCTTCTAAGAGGGAGGCACGTGACCAGTGTCAAGGTAGGACAAGTGAGACGGAAATGAGAGATTAGCTCAGGAATGGACTCAAGGACCAAACAGAAGAGAAAGGCTCTAGGGGCTGAAGGACAGGGAAAAAAGTGCATTCTGTTCTGGGGTCTTTGGGAAGAACTGCACCTTACACACATGATTTGGATTTTTCTTTCCACAAGTCTATGAGACTTCTCCTTTCTAAACTTTACATTCATTGTGATGCATTACAATAGAAAAAGAACAGACTCATTTTACAGAGACAAACAATGAATGAAGAGACAAGATATCAAAATCGGTGAGTTCTGACTCTGGGTTGAAAAGCATAATAGAATATTTAAAATAGAGAAAGATATATTTGTCTGCAACTAGTTTGAATGAATGCTAGTAATTTTAATTACAGACCAAGAAATTTTCAGCACATAACAGGTTCACTCCTACATGGTTGAATAATTCTTTGACTTTTTTGATCTAAGTTTGAAGGTAGAGAATATGAATTTCTTAGCCTTGCCATAGAAAAATTCAACATCAATTTACTTTTAGATACTAGTGTATTTAAGTATTTAAATATGTATATTAGGGTGTCTTTTTAAAAATATTCTAGTACTGATTTATTTCACTTAGCATTATGGCCGCAGGGTGCATCCTTTCTCATACATGGTATCTTAGTGCTTTTTGTTAAAAAGGACATTTTAAATTTTTCATTTAATTTCCAATCAAAAGGATAATTCCCAAGAGATCCCTGAATATCTCTTTAATATTAAATTTTCAGTGACTATTTTTATTTGCTCCTTACTGTGTTATGGAAATTATAAGATTTCTTACTATTGTGACATAGCATTTTTGAATACCACAGTTAATATCAAGTCCCATTTTTATCAATAGTCTTGTTTCATTATCCATTCAAAACCATATTTGCATAATTGTTATTACCAATATTAGCCATTTAGATAAAACAAAATGTTATCCACATATCTTCTTTTATGAAAGTGTTTTTACTTTTATTTTTGTAGCACACAAAACCAAAGAAGATATATGAGAGTGATTCAGATTTAGGGTTCTTCACTACTGTTTTTACTTCTAATTTGTATTTTTATTTCTTTTTGATCTTCAGGTAGTTTATATAACACTATTATAAATGAAATTTTGTTCGACTTCCTGATGTAAACACAATAAATAATGAAGCCAGGAACGATTAATTTGTATGAATTTCATAGATACTTTGCCATATATTTAAAGCACTAACATAATCACAGCCAACTCTTAACAGAGTGGATGATATAAAAACAATAAAATAAACTATACAAAACAGTGAAACCACATTAAAGAATAAAAAAGTAATCATATATCAAGTCTGAATGCAAACTTTCTACGTTCATAAATGATGGAGTGCTTGTCAGAAATATCCTAAGAACCTCCTGTTAAAAATAGCCATAATCTTCACATCTAAAGAGCCGTTGTCTTTTATCACGAGTATTTTAGTAAAAGTAATTTTCAACTATATCCCTTACTTGTAACATGCCCATAGTACAAATGACAGGAGAAAAATGTAGCTTTGAGTCTCAGTCAATTCCAGATGGTCTCAAGTATGAAAATGGGAGCTGAATGAAGGATAATAACTACAATAAGAATCTAGATTCAAACTTCAGATTTAAATGCCTTCTGGATGTGTCATCTTCCCTGTGGTGCTGTGCTTGGAAGTCACATTAATTTATTATTACTTCACAGCAGGAAGCCTTCAGAAGTTCAATTTTGGGAAGGTCTGAAACTCTTTGATTACCTCCAAGAGCCTGGGACTTGTTTCTAAAACTAAGATTTAATATTTTCATTTTTATGTAGTTTTATAAATCAAGCTTTATATAAACTACCCTAAATAAGTTCACTGTTAAAACAGTCTTTTAGTATCCTTTTAGAATGTTTTATTTTTCTATATCAATTTAAGTATTTTGATGATAATTTATGTGTTAAGCACATATTATTTATATTTTAAAGTTACCTTTACATTGACTTATCTTTACAATAGCACACAGTCCATATTCAAATTTGATTGGCAAATGCTGATAGCAATTTCTGTTATTCTTAACTTCAACTGTAATTCATTAGCTCTAATTGGAGTTGAAATGTTGCCTCCATCTCTTCAGCTTCTTTCATCTGTGTTTCGTGATTTTTCATTATGGAGATCACTTACTTACTTGATTAAATTAATTTTAGATTTTTAGTATCTACGGTGAATGAAATTTATTTCTTGATTTCTTTATCAGATTATTGATTATTGATATGTAAAGATGTCATTGATTATTCTTCCTCCTCCTATTTCCTCTTCTTCATATGTTATTGGTGATTGAATCTGGTAGAGTCACATGTAGCTACTTCACCACCTCTTTTCCATCTATTTCTTTCTTTCTCTTTTTTTCTTTCTTCATTTTTCTTCTGTGTCTTTCTTTCTTTCTTTCTTTCTTTGTCTCTCTCTTTCTTTCTTCTGTCTTTCTTTTCTTTCTTTCTTTCTTTCTTTCTTTCTTTCTTTCTTTCTTTCTTTCTTTCTTCCTTTCTATTGAGAAAGAATGCCATGAAGTTTCCAGGATCAGACTCCAATTTGAAATCCTGATGCCTCAGTCTTCTGAGAACAGGGCCATCTGGGTATTAAACTGTTGCTTCGTATGTGCTGATCTTCTGTCTCATGACTTGACTGAATTTGTGTATCAGTTCTAATAGACTGTATGATGTACAAATTGCAAGGTTCAGAGTCCATTTAAATTCAACATTTTACTGCTTCCACTAGAATGTAGGTATCTTGCTGCCTTGCTTCCTTTTATCTTTTCTTTCAATGTTTCATTTTTATACATGTTATATACATTGGAAACCTCATTACACAATGTTATAATATTTCTCCTCATTGACAGATATTTCAGAATATTTGAAAAAATATTGTATTTGCTAGCTATTTATCATTTCTTATATCTTTTATTTTCAAACCTGAAACGTTCCCAGAAGATTTACCTGGGTAATTCTACCAAACAGAGTGCAAGAAATACCAATATTTTCAAACTTTTTTGAATCTAATGTTGCTTTTATGCCAAAAAATGAAAAAAAAAGACAGCATGAACAAGAAAACTGCTGATGAGGTCACTTCTGAACATAGACAGAAACACTCATAGTGAAATTCAGTAATTTGTAAAAAAAATTCATAGACCATTGCAAATGGAGTTATTTCACATGTGAAAAGCTGTTTTAATGCTTCATTTAGTAGGTGTTTTTTTTGGGGGGGGCTAGGGGAGAAATGCTACATGATTTATTGACTGATGAAGCAAAAATATTTGACAGTATTTGACATTTATTCATGATAAAATTATAAGAAATTTGGGAATATCAAGAAATTCAACTTGATTAACAGCATTAAGAAAAACAACAAACTAAAACCAAAACTCTATAATGAAAGTTATACTTACTGATGACTGATCTATTGCTTATGCTTAATACAGAAACAAGACAGGCTGCCCCTTTACACCATTCTTGTTACACATACTGTTGAAAGAAAAAGGGAAGAAAACAATAAATAAAAGACATGGACAATGAGGGGGAAGAACACTGAGTATATCTGCACCTGAAATTAATTTATAAATACAAAATCAAATAATCTATCTTAGAATTCATAATATTAATTGGGTTTAGCAAGATTAGAAGGTACAAAATGAGCTTTTAAAAATAAAACATATTTAGAAGCTGTGGATTTAGCTCAGTGATTCTGGTGCCTGCACAAGCACAAGGTCCCAATTTGGATCCTCAGTAACTACATACAACAATGCCAGGTGTGGTGACTCATTCCCAGCAGCAATCAGTACCACATACCACAGTGCTGAGGGTGGTGGCTCACACTGTAATCCTAGCACTCAGGAGGCAAAGGCAGGAGGATTATTGTGAGTTTGAGGATCATCCTGGCTTCATAGTGAGCAGAGGGTCAAACTAAACTACAAAGAAAGACCATATCAATCCTTTTCTCATTGCTGACACATAATATCTGACATTCACCAGTGACTGTGCAAACAATTCATGTAGCTCTTGATTCCCGGGGGTTTATTGCATGATCAGCTGGATCTGTTGCCCTGGGTGGTGGATGAGACAAATCATCAGACTGGGAGGTCCTGGTGCAGTGAGGCTGATCACCTCAGGTGGCCAGCAAGCAAAGTAAAGCAAAGCAACTCTGGAAGAGCCCAGCAGAGCAAGGACACATGGATCAGATAGGGTCCTTGAAATCACTCTCCCATGATCCCCAAGATACACCCAGAAGTGTCCTTTTACTGATTTTCTGGGCAGCATGAAAGCCAGGAAACTACACAAGAGAAACCATCTCATGAGGCATATATATTTTTCAGTGATTTTAACACATTATCTCTTAAGTATGGGATGGTTCTCAGGAAAATAATGTAAGTGTCCTACACACATGAGATAACCTGGAAAAGAACTCAAACAATGCTTTAACAATCAAAAATATATAATAGCATAGAAAATAGCACCATCACATTGTGCTTCAACAAATTTTGGATTTAATTTTGAATTTCATTTATGTGGCTCTCCCTTGAATCAATGCAAAAAAATCTTTGAATAGTAAACTGAAAAATAAAAAGGTACACTCAAGCCAGTAAACACCTAGCAGAATAAAACCAAAGCAATCCACATGTAGATATAACAAAACTAATGAATAAGTTTATCATTAGAGTCAACCTGTCTAAAATTTTAAAGCAAGGATATTTACACTCTAATTTCCCTAATAAACGAAACGTTTGAGTGGATTTTACATATCCAAATCATTTTAATTCCTACACCACATAATTTAACCTCTTTATTTTCTCCCTTTTCATTAGGAATTTATTTGGTAATCTTAATGTTAGCTAGCCATGATATATGAATACCTTTTTATGATTTTGGCATGTAAACTGTATTATAATTTTTCCTGTGTGTATTATTTTTAAAATATAGAAGTTACTCAGAGGAAGAAATGTTGAAGTTAATAAGCAAAAAGTTTATCACAATAATAACTTTAAGAAGTAAAATGATTAAAGTTTTAGCCGTTAATTTATTTCAGAAATATAAATCTGAACTCATCTTAACCTAATATTTGAATACTTCTGATAAATCAAGGGTTTTCTGGGTATAATGTACTTTATATTAAGTGAACTAAGAAACATGGTTTGTTATTAAATCATAATGAATATGAAAGTAAGATTCTTCAGTATAAATATTTTACCTTTTAGGTCAGTCATTCAAAACACTGGTAATGAAGGGACTCATGAGTATATCTGTACTCTACTGTGTTTTATTTGAATCTGGAGAAACATCAGCTGGGAAAATTGTGACGAGAAAAATTCCATGATCTTCAAAATCTATGGTGATAAATGCATTTTTTTTTTTTTTTTTTTTTAGTATAAGGACTAAGTTTACTTTTCATCTGAGCTACCTAGAAGTACTTAGCTCCTGGAAATAGAGTTTATGAGATCACCTGAAGGTAGAGTACACAGGTGTACAAGGCCATGTGTGGATGGCACTGTGACATGCTACTCAGCTTTGCATCATTATAACAAATAAGGTAAATGACTCACAAGGAAGAGGAAAGACTATTTTGGCTCATTGTTCCAGAGGTTTCTGGGCAGGGCTGCTCAATTCCTTTGTTCTGGGCATTTGTAGCCCAGTACCTGATGTTGGGTGTATGTATCAGAGAAAGGCTGTTCACCGCATTGCAGCAGAAAACAGAGTGACAGAATAGGCTGTGGATGGGTGTCACTTTCAAGAGCCACTCGCAGTGAGTTCACTCCTTGCCACTAGAACTCACTTCCGCTTCTTGGAAAATACCCTGTTTCTATGTAGTTTATTTGCTTAAAACTCTAGAGCCAAGGGGATCTGAGTCAGTTAACTGTTATGAAGAAAAAATAAACTTCAAAATTATTTTCTGCATTTTACAAATGAACAAATGAATAAAAGATGTATATTTTGGGACTTTCCACTACAAAAAATAAATCAATTAACCTTAAAAAAGACACTTATGATCCTATATTTTTAATTATAGCGTGGACTCCAGAACTATCTGATAAAAAAAATCAGCAATATAATCCAGGCCCAGATTTACTCTTTCTCATCGCTTTGCTATCTTCCGGCCTCTTAATAAGATAGCCTCAGCAGTTTTCGAAATTATAATATGCTTGACACTATCCCAGTGGAGCTTAGAGTTTATCGTAGTTTGAGTTTATCTCTAATATTATTGGATAGAACTGGTCTGTCCATCTCTGGACCAATTATAATCATGATAAATGGAAATATCCCTGGACATGTGAAACACTCTGTTTCTAACTGGGTTAGAATTTCCCCGGAGGCAGAAGGCTGAAGAGGAGAAGGTTAAAGAGCTGAAAAAAATGGCTTCTATTATAAAAAGAAAAGAGAAAAAGAATATGTATAGCAACTGCATTGGCATGTTTCCTGTTGCTGTTAACCCACATTCACAACAAAGTTTTAAAGAAAACAAGTGTATTTTGGTTTAAGGTTGTAGAACTGTGAAGCAAAGGACCTACAGCTGTCACAGCTTTATTTGGTAATGATTGTCTTGCTGGAATAGTTGCAAGGCAGTGTAGGACATTGGTGAAAGGCAGAGAGAGAGAAAGAGAGAGAAGCAGAGACAGACACTTCCCTACCACCCCTCTCTATTTACAAGTTTTGTTTCTGCTTATTCCTTTTTATCATATTTTCCTTCCTTTCTTTCCTCCAAGAGGCCCTCCATTTCTTCTACCCTTGTGGACCTTTACTTCCTATTTTACATTATGTCTTATACATTTGTACCTTATTTCCTCTTGTAGTTTCTCATACCATCGAAATTATGCAGTATTTACACATGTGTGTCCTGTATATTTTACTAAAGAGCATGGCCATAACGTGCCTCCATTTAGCTGTGAATGTCTCTAATTTACCATTCTTTTAGGCTAAGCAATATTTCATTTTATGAAAGAACCATATATTTGTTATCCAATCACCTGATGATGGACATTTGGGCATTTGCTTCTAAGATTTACCTATTATGACCTGTGCTGCTATAAACATAGATACACATAGGCTGTTTTGGTATGATACTTTTAATTTTGGAAAGATACTTAGGAGAATGATTGGATCAAATGGCACCTTTTATCAACTTTTAAAGTTCCTGTTTGCAAACCACATTTGCAAATGCAACCAGTCATGAATGGAGGTATCACTTTAATTGGAAAGTATAAATTATTTATGAAAAATGATTAGCTATATGTATTGATTGACATAGGTAAATTGATTTAGAAAAAGTAACAACATTTCAGAAGATGTTATTTTTGTAAATATATGTTGATGAGTCCCTATCTACAAATAATGGAATAATAATACATAGAAATACTATTATTTGCATATAGACTATGCATATTTGTCTCTCTGAAACTGGAGTATACTTTTTCTTCCTAACACTTTATACAAAGAATGATAAATGCTATAAACATTTGTTGAATAAAATAGAAGCAATGCAACATGCTCAAAATAAATCACCTCCAATTAGAAGAATATGAATTCACTCATCCTAGAGTCCAAATAATCACTAGAAAAAATGTTTTCTTTCTTGTCTCATTTTGATAGCTTCATACATAAAGACTTGAGCAGCACAGCCTCCATCAACATAAATTCACTTTCTGTCATTCTTTTGAAAATATATTCAACACAAACAAGAATGCAGCATTTTTACATGTTACTTTGCTTGAGAGACGCTTAAAGATTTTTGTCATTTTTGCTCTCCAGGAATCTTTTCCAGGTTACCTCATTACCCATGTAGGATACTTACATTATTTTCCTGAGAACCATCCCATACTTAAGAGATAAAGTATTAAAAAACACTAAAAATATATATATACCACATGGGATGGTTTCTCTTGTGTAGTTTCCTGGCTTTCGTGCTGCCCAGAAAATCAGTAAAAGGACACTTCTGGGTGTGTCTTGGGGATCATGGGAGAGTGATTTCAAGGACCCTATCTGATTCATGTGTCCTTGCTCTGCTGGGCTCTTCCAGAGTTGTTTTGCTTTACTTTGCTTGCTGGCCACCTGAGGCGATCAGCCTCACTGCATCAGGACCTCCCAGTCTGATGATTTGTCTCACCCACCACCCAGGGCAACAGATCCAGCTGATCATGCAATAAACCTCTGGGAACCAGGGGCCATGTGAGTTGTTTCCACAGTCACTGGTGAATGTCAGCAATGGGAAAGGGAATGATATGGATCAGGTATAATTTAGGTTATATATCATACTATGAAAACTTTCACTTACATAGATTTGTCTATGTTTATCAAGATTGCTACTAGAACCAGAATAGAATTTGCTATAATTACTATGAAGTATTTCAGAATTACTAGCAAGCACTTGACATTTTAATAAAATTAATAAACACATATTGGACATCCAGTTTTCAAGGTACCAGAGTATACAAATAGCAATCAAAATAATTAGAATTATAACATCCATAAGTATACCACCTACAGACATTGACTTCACAAAGAATAAATTGTATTAATTAAACCATTCATTGGTTTTAAGAAGTTTTGCTTATTGTAATGTTTAGTAAAATTACGCACAAGTTACTTCACTGAGGATTGCTGTTTTTTAATATATCAATGCAGTTTCACTATGTATCAACTTCTCTACTGGTAAAAACTATATACTTAAGATAAAAAATGGCAAACTGTGAGAATATTTAAAAAATGAGAAAATGCAGGCAGAATATTAAGGGAGTTAGAATGAAGGACTTGCCATTGCCCCCCCCCTTGGTACATATTTAGCATACCTAATCATCATTCATCATAAGCAATTTGTACCTATATCTAATATATCTTCAGGTATCTTTCTCATTCTCCATTCACTCCCTTAAATACTTATTTGCCTCTCAATTTACAAAAGCTCTATTTCTGCTACTTTATTTAAATTTACCCTTTCTAAAAAAAATCCCCTTTTCCTTTCTTCTCAATCCTTTTTCTCATTCCCACTTGAATGTCCCACTACTTCTCAATATCTCTAACCTATTTTGCTCTCTACTTACACTTTTGGTTTCTCATACAAAAGAAATAATGCCACATTTCTATGTGTCTGAATTTTTCACTTAAGAATAGGGTTTCAAAGTACATCCATTTACCTAAAAAAAGGTCAGAATTTTACTCTCTTCTGAAATAAAACACATAATCTACACAATGTAATATTACAATGTCCACAAAAAGTCTAATTTCATTTAACATATAGTAATCTAAAAAAAAAATCACACTTTCACAACAATCATGCAGAGTCCAAAGTGTCTTAGGTATTGAAAGTGTGACACAAGAATCTTAAATCAATTGTGAAACTGTCCATACCATAAATGATGGTACATTGAAGCAAATTAAAATTAGTCTAGTTGAAAATTTAGGACTGTAACATATAGTAAACTCAGAAACATGGAGAGATGGATAGATTTAATCATAGACTGAATGTGATAAAGGAAGTGAACCTTTGTCAACATAACTTATCAATCTGAATATGGAAATAAATAAGCAAAAGAAAGAGAGCCTAACAGAAAAATAATAGCTTAACAAATGGAACACAAAGATATGTTTTTAAAAAAAGACCACTAACACAGGAACAATGAATTTTTACATGAATAAAATTAAAGAAGTAAAGTAATGTTGAAAATTTAATCAATGTAATTTGTCATGTTAACAAAGTATCAAAGAGAAGATGAGAGGAAATCTTTACAGGTTAAGCTACCAGCTTCCGCTAGAGTGTCTTTGACCCCACAGCAGCTCACCTGGGGTTGCAAGCTCCCTCACACGTGTAACCAGTTGGGCACACATTCAGTGGTTCAAATTATACTTTCATATTTGATAATTCACTGGAAAGCTCATAGAATTCGTAAAAGTAAGTATTATAGTCTAAAAGCAAATGTAAGTCTCAACAAAGCAGAATAAGTGTCACATAACACAAGGTCTGGGAAAGTTACAAGTCATTTTGAAAATTCCAAAGGTTTGAGGTTACTTCTCAAAGACAAGGATCAAAGACATTGAAATTCTCTATTGAATTGAAATTCCTTCTACAAGGAAGAAAAATTAAAGGTCAGTTTAGCAAATGTAGACAATATTCAACACTGCTTAATGACTATCCATAAGAAAGTAAAAATTGAATGGAATGTCCCCTGTCTAATAAAGATTTTCCTGTTTGATCCACAAGGTTCTGTGTTAGTCTGGTCTAGTCACTGAGAGAAGAGAAAGGTAAATAAAGTTGAGTTGAAGCAAAGAACCATAGCTGTACCAGTTGTACAATTGAGTACATAAATGATTACCTTTATTCTGGAGAATCAGACATGCACATATTTCAGTTCATTTTTCCCCCTAGCCTCCACCACACTTTCTTTTCTTTTTGTCTTTCTTTGAGTTTTATTAGCATATGTTTAGAGTATATAATGATTATGTTCACTTTATGGAACTGGTGCATGTTCAAAACTCTTGCATTACTTACTTTTCTCCCCTTACCTGCACATGAGTTTTATTTTTCCATATCAGATTAATTTGTCTCCGAAAACCCTCTGAAGTTAATTACCATTATATAAATTAAAACCTAGACTGGTAGGCCAAAGAATATATTAAACATAAGATAATTGTACTAAATTAAGGTACATTTTGAAATAAAATATTCATATAAGGATTATAATATCTTTATTATTTTATCTTTTCCCCTCTTATTTATCATATATATTTATATATTCATATGTATAAAATATATATAATATATTTGTATATTCACACATATATATCTTTTTTTTTCTTTTCATTATAAGATGAAGTGTAAAATGACTAAGTTTGTGTTGAATTATTTCACATTATGGTCTCAGAGTGCCTGCATTTTCCTACAAATGAGTTCAACTTTATCCTTTCTGTGCCAGAGTAATATTTTAAATACTACTCTGTATTCTAAATCACATTTTTTTCTCATTCATCTGTGAGGGATATGAGGGCTATTTCCAAGATTTAGATATCACGAATTGTTCTGCTACACACTCAGGTATGCACACATCGCTGTGGTATGATATCTTTATGTAGAAGGAGAACAGCTAGGTCAAATAGAATTTCTGCTGTTAGTTTTTAAGGACTACACATACTAATTTACATAGTGACTGTATCAATTTAAGTCCCAACAATGGAGAATTTTTTCTTTGTCTCCTTCGCATCAATTATATTTATTAATAAAGGAGATACGTTGGTTTACTCAAAATTAAAAAAGATATTCCTTGAGATTTTTATATTTGTTTTCATCTAAGTTACTCAAATTTTCTTTTCTGTACATTATGCATTTAGTAAATATAGGCACAATTTTGGTTTAAACAAATGGAAAAACAATTGTAGAGATGACAAATCATTTACATAGTAGATGTGACAGTAGAATTAGAAATTCTAGTAAATAAAATATATAATTATTTTGTTGTTGTTGTTTTTTGTTTTTTGAGACAGGAACTTGTTTTGTAGTTCAAGCTGGCCCAGAGTTCAGTCTCAACCTCACATCACAGCAATCCTCCAGCCTCTGCCTCCCGAGTGCTGGGATTACAGGCTTGAGCCACTATGCCCGGCACTGTGATATGTGGTACTGATTGCTGCTGGGGTGAGTCTCCACACCCAGTATTGTTAGGTGGTTAAAAGAGATCAAACCCAGGCCATTGAGCTTGCAAGACAGGCACCAGAACCACTGAGCTATATACTGGGACTATATATAATTATTTTTAAAGGTCTGCCACATAATTCTTAGAAGAAGCATACACATATGTAAGCTTAGTAATGTTTGCATTATGCTCCATCTGGATTATTTAAATTTTTCACTGAAAGTAATGGTTTGTATAAAAAGTATTTCTCAAAATATTTCAATATCATCAAAAGTCTTGATCTTCTTTTTTTGACAGGGTCTCCCTTTGTAGTTCAGGTTGGCCTTGAGCTAACTATGTAGCCCAGGCAATCCTCAAGCTCAAAGCAATCCTCATGCCTCTGTCTCTCCAGTGCTGGGATTACGAATGTGAGCCACCATGTGTGGTATATGGAGCTGATTGCTGATGAGCATGAGTTCCATGCCCAGAATAGTGGTATGTGGTTACTGGGGATCAAACTCAGGACCTTGCACTTGCAATGCAGGCACCAGAACCACTGAGCTAAACCCCTAACCCAAAACTTTTAACTTTCTAGATGTAACAAAGTATGCTTGGGTTATGATGATGTGCCCTGAAATACTCATTTAATCAGTATTTTGGTTATATATTATTAAATAATAAACTGCATGCCAAACTGAGCGGGCTCTGTGGTTATGTTAATTACAAGTCTTCAAAGGAATGAAACTAATAGAATGAATATGTAACTATAACAGGGATGCGTTGGCTCGGGTAAAGGGAGGCACAATGGCCTCATGCTGTTGGAAAGTCCAGAGAAGTCTTTGCTCAGTCTAAGAGGCTAAATGCCTCAGCAAAAGGGAACAATACTGGAACCCTGCTTTGAGGCTGAACACCTGCCCACTCCCTGGAAACCGCTCATGCCTCCACACATCCAAAGCATCTGGGATCTGATTCTCACTGGCAATGACAACAGCAACAACAAACGTGCCCACATGAGCTTGCACACAAAAGCATGTTTTCCACCTGTGTTTCTTGTTCTATTTGAACTCTCAGGATGTTGGGAAGGACTCCATTCACGCAGAGTCTGGCGGGTTCTGGCCGACAACCCTGAGTAGACAGACGGATGAAGATATGAGAGACAAAGCACATCTTTGTGGGTTGTAGGAGACTTCACTGGAAAACAACCCTGAGCTGACTTAACATCTCAGTTCACTGAGAATCAAAGTGTTGAATTCTGTTGAACATGGGTACATATTTTAGGTTAGAAAGATGCGATGAGAGTTCCGCCCATCTATTAACTTTATCAAATCCTTCCTCACTTGTCTTTCCTTGTTTCACTGGCAAGCTGGCAGAATACCCAGTTTTTGAGATGTTTCAGATTGTCAGGGTCAGCAGTTTTTTGTGCCCTGACTCAACTCAAGCATCTGTCAGCCTGTTGGATGGTGTCGAGGACTTCACAGATCTCCCTTTTTATTTCTCTCAGCAGCCGACCAGTGAGCCAAGCGATGTTATTTTAGTGCATCAGTGCCTCTGTTCTGACTGTACTGACTATAGAGAAAAGACTCAGTCATGACAGGACAGCTCAGGCTATCATTCCCCCAAGGAATATGTGAGGCCCATGTTTGTTTTGGTTATACTGTGCAGTCTCATTCCACTGAGCGACTTGCTCTTGAACAGCTGGGTCTGCTGCATTTGGACACATATTCTTTGTACATCAAAGGTAGTATCCTTAGTGAACCTTTGTAATGGCTTTTGTTGTTGTTTTATCATTTCTCATGTATGTGAGGTCTCAATGCAAGGAGAAGGTATAACAATAATATATTTACAGGCAAGAGAATTTCTCATATTAAGCATAGCAACATAATCTCTGACAAATTCAATACTGTTTCTACAAGTTGTAATTGGGTAAGTGGTGTTTTATCGTGAAACTGGTAAATACTAAGGGCTCCAGAGACATTAAGAAAAGCCTATTTAACATATTTAACAGTCTGTACAGATCAGGTCAAAGAAGCAATTGCAGCAGCAGATGCGGCCAGAAGGAATCAGCAGCTTCAGCACAACAATGAATGTGCCAGTAAACCATATAAGGTGGCAGAAACCATTGAGAGTCTGAGTCAAAATATCAAGGGAATGAACTTTTACCAAGGATGTGATAAACTGAGAGGTAAATAAGCAACTACTTTTCAACAGCGCACTAAAATGTTAGAAGATGTAGGCATCTGAGGCCAGTGAGCATAATGCCTACAGCTGTGACAGGTAACCTCCTATGGAGAATCTTGGAGAGAAACTTCAAGAGTCCCTTGTGAGAAGGACATGCAGAGGGCTGGTGCATACTGCTGTTGTGAGAAGTACTGTTATGGTGAAAGGTTAGGTTGGTTGGCTCTTGTCTTTAGATAATTGTCCCTGTCATATCAGAATGAACAGAAGGAATGTCCAAACTTCCAGACGGTGTGTGGTGACTATACACAAGGACTGAACTTCGAATAAATCACCCTCTTCCCAAATGATGAGTTAATTACCGTGGAGGGATCTGGAGAACTGGAAGTATACACAGAAAGCGTGTGGTTGTATTTATCGTGAAGATAAGTCCTCATCCCCAATCAGTGGTGGATATGTTTCCCAGTTTGGTCTTATAGTCCATAGAGACAGATCTTGCATGATAGATAGTCCAATAGAGAGCTGCTTGTCCCTAGGAGAGATCTCCCACATTACTGTATAGCTGACTACGGTGAGGCTGGCCAGAGAAGGGTCTCAGGGGTCTCACATTGTCCTGTGTGGTAAAGACTTCATCGGCTTGTGGTGTCGTCCTCTTGGGGCTTCCTGAGTCACCTCTGGAGCTTGAATAATCCTGAGTGAAAGAAGCAGGCTTTTGTCATTCCTCGCTTCTAGGTTAAGGTCCTCACTCAAGGACACTGAGGTACTTCCCAGGAAGGCCACATTAAAGTTTCACCAGCATGTTGGTAACCACACTGGTATCTCTATAATGACACAAGCAAACCCTCTACTCTCTGTCAAAGCAGAAACAGGCCTCCCAGATTCTGGATTTAACCTCCTTCTGTGGCACTAAACAGTGATCTCCTTTATGGATAGTCCAGTGTCATTCTGAATAAGTGAAGTCTGAATCTTAACACTGAAAAACATTTAGAGAGGAGAGACAGAAGACATCTTTATGGAGAAGTCAAAGGGCTGCAGTGGGGTGAAGGCTCACCTCTGCCCAAGCTGGCGGAATACCTTATCTTGCAGATGTTCCAAGTCCTCAGAGTCTGCAGTCTTTTGCACTGAGTCAACTGAAGCAGTTGCCAACCCACTATCTGCCACCAGAAACACCACAGGAATCCACCACCAGGACTTTCTTCATGCCCACAAACTCAGGAAACACTTCACAGTCATTACTGGAAGTATTTTCTACCAATTTGTTAGGCTTGTAGCAATTTGACAATCCAGTCAATTTGATAATCACAATTAATCTTTACAGTGAGGAACCAGGCTCAGTGTTTTACTCTTTGTTTGGGAGATTTCATGAGAATGCAACCAGCTGTCTGTTAGAGATGCACAAGTCTGAAGGCTGAGCGGGGCTAGC
>PVIR01028340.1:0-21999 GCA_004026965.1 Petromus typicus | reverse complement strand
TATGTAATGTGATCAAAACTTATGGTGAATGTTTAAATGTATCTATTACAATTAAAGACGTGTTGCTTCAATTCACCTTTGCATTCTCTCTCTTGCTTTGAACACACTTATCCCGAACTTCTTACCACCTCTTGAAAGTAGCTTCTAGTTTGGATTTACTATTCTTCCTGTGGAATAAAAATATCAGTTTGTGTCCTCAGAAGCCTTGTTCATGTAGTGTGGTTGTGCTTTTGGCTCTTCTCTGAAGTCAAAACTACCATGACACAGGTTGACTAACTGCATGGAAGAGGACTTCCAGAATATCATTAGCTTACAGGTAACTAAATTAATTTTCTGTAATCTGTATCAGAATGTAAAACGGCCTCCCAGTTATGATGATAAATTCAGCAGTCCATGATTATGAGCCTCTGGCCAGAACAATGGGACAAGTGGACTCAAAGTATGAGAGACTAATGACACTGTTTTTGAACAATGAGTTATTCAATTTATGCATTCACCATAATTTATGCATTCATCATGTCTCATATATTAGGTTTTCTTTCATGTGTCTTTTTTTTTGAGACAGGGTCTCACTTCATAGTTCAGGCTGTTGCTGAACTCAGCCTCAAACTCAGCAATACTCCTGTCTCTGTCTCCTGAGTGCTGAGATTAAAGCATGAACAACCATGCTCAGCACTGTGGTATGTGGTATTAATTGCTGGTGGGTGTGAGTCATTATGCCAGGTATTGTTGTATATGAGTACCAGGGATTGAACTTGGGTGCTTGTGCTTGCAAGGCAGGTGCTGGAACCACTTAGCTAAATTCCTGGCCCATTTTCCATATGTCTTTACATTCGTGGCTATCTAAATTTTATTAAAGGTTTTTAGGTCAGGATTTTCTTCATTGATTTTGATTACTATTAAATCACGCATTTAAAGAAGAACAGATAAAATGTGTGGGATTCGTAATATTCCTGAGCTCCACGTTTGTCCTCTTCATTAGTCTCTGCAACATTGATGTCTTGTAAAAAGTGTATTCAATTTTTCTGTACTCTTACCCCTCTTTCCTCCTCTTATATACTGCAAAGAAACTATCTTATGATACCATTACAGGAACAATTGCTGGTAAATATTCCTTCAAATCTGGAAATCATAGTCATTGCTTATACTGTAATTTACGTAGTGGGGCTGTCTGAAGGGTTTCATAAATATCGCCATTTTCTCTTCTATTAATATTAGATTTTTAATGTATCCATTTACATTGTTTTCCCCAAGTCTACTCTAGCTGTAGTAGTTGCCCTGTGTTCCATGATGTACATCTATGAAAGTCTATCACACACTTATTCATGGTGTACAAGCTCTCCAACAATTTTGCTATAAAACCACTTGACTCACTGTGTTGATACAAACTCCACCTCTAGAACTCTAAAAGAGTAGAATCAGAACTTTGAGCTCAGCCTGGGCAACTTAGCAACTTACAGAAATGCTGTCTCATATTAAAAGATAAAAAGGCCTGATTATGAATCTCAGAACCAAGACCCTGGGTTCAGACCTTTATACCACAGTAAGAAAAATCTTGGACATACTTCTTTGTAGCAGTAATTTTATTGTCCTGTTTGGTCATATGTGTGGGATAGAAATAAAGATTCCCAGTCAAGTCATCTTGGAAATATGTTAATATCAGGCCCTCAGCAAACACATAGTGGAAGTACATTTTCTCGTTGGTAAGTCTTACCTTTGCAGCATTGTGAGTTTGTTTTAGAGGGATGCCACAGTACAATTTAGAAGAACAAGGTCAAAGTGTTGAAAGCTGTTTTCTCCTGAGCCCTCTTTCTTAGCTTGTAGATGGCTATAGTCCGGCTGTGTCAGCCATGATTTTCCTCCATTTGCACATAACTGATGTCTCTTCTCATGTCAATATTTTTTTTCTTTTCCTAATAACAAAATCCAATTGGACTAAAGGCCACTCTGTTAATATTATTTTAACTGAATAATTTCATTGTAGAGATTTTCTTCAAATAGTGCTATGTTCAGAGGTTATGTGTGAAGGAAGTAAATATCACCAAAGCCAGACCTCTGCAAAGCAGAGACATAAGGATCACAACATGGGCCTTTTAGTAACTTATTGTAGAGCTCATGTCAAAATAAGAAATAAAAGTGTTGAGATTCAGCACAGTGGAAAGATCCTGGATTCAAACACAAATATGCAGAAGTAAACACAAGTAGATAGATAGATAGATAGATAGATAGATAGATAGATAGATAGATAGAAAGATGGATGGATGGATGGATGGATGGATGGATGGATGGATACATAGATAGACAGATAGATAGATAGATAGATAGATAGATAGATAGATAGATAGATAGATAGATAGATGGATGAATGGATGGAAGGATGAATGGACAGGAACATCTGAGAACCAGTATGTTAAATCTGTTAAACACATTGAAAATATAAAAGAACAATTTTGGATTTTTCAACTACTCACCCTTTACAAGAAGTTAGGTTCTTTTTTGTTGTTGTTGTTTTGTTGGGTTTTGTTTGTTTGTTTGTTTGTTTTTGTTTTTTGAGACAGGATCTCGCTTTGTGGTTCAGGCTGGCCCTGAGCTCAGCCTCAAACTCACATCACAACAATCCTCCTGCCTCTGCCTCCCAAGTGCTGGGATTACAGGCATGAGCCACCACGCCGGCACTGTGGTATGTGATACTACTGGTTGCTGCTGGGTGTGAGGCTCCACATCCAGTATAGTATGTGATTAACAGGGATTGAACCTGGGTCCTTGTGCTTGCAAGACAGGCGCCGGAACCGCTGAGCTAACTCCCCGGCCCAGAAGTTAGATTCTTGAATAAAAACTCTTACACATTTCTGTCTTAATGGAAAAATATGTTTGTGTTATATAATGGATGCAGTCATGGAAACTGATATATTTCTCTTTTTATGTTTTCACACAATCAGTCTTCTGTTCTTGTTTTTGCAGGGGCTTTAGAATCATAAGAATTAACAATTTTAATATAAAACAGTTTTAGGAATTAAATAATTATTTCACTGTCTTTTTAATCAACTAATAATTATGAGTTAATTCACTCCTTTTTATTATAAGGAAATATTAGATGGTGAATAGGCAAAAGTATCACATATTAGAGGAAATGTTAACAAAGATAACCTTGGAAAATGTCAAGGAAGACAAAATCATACTTGTGAGAATGAAAGAGAAACTCAAGGACAAATATTTGGCTAAATTGATCCATCATTGACTTAAATAATTATTTTACTTCAATGAAAGGCAAAAAATAATTATGTAATGCTATACATCCATTATTTTTCCATTTCTTTAGAACTAATTTGTATGAAGAAAGAGTAAGCAAAATTTCAGATATTTTGATACAATTGTAAAGAAGGATAGTCCACACACTTTTCTCTACCCTCAGAATATAATATGCACAATGTTAATGCAGACTTTCATGCAAGATATGTGAAGCATTATGAGAACAGGAGTTCAAAAGATTCTATAATGTCAAGTATGAAGAGTTGAGAGAATACAGTTAATTGTTATCTAATCTATTCAGCCACTATCTCATGAACTGAAGTCACAGTATCAAGTTAAAAAAAAAATAAAGACAACTTCTGTAGATCAATTTTATAGTAAAATCAAGAGCTTTAGAAAAAGAAAGAAGAGATTTAAGCCAACAAATACAAAATCCTTTTATCATGATATATTTCCCATTTTCAATTTTGTTTGCTTTAGGTTTATTTTCCTTCTCTTCATATATATTTTTGAAGCAGGAGAGGATATGAGAAACTTTAGCTTCTTCAATTACTGCTGTATATTTCCTTTTCAGTGCTGATTTATCTTTGTCTAAATTTTCAAGTTTATTTTTAAAATTTATTTATTAGCATAGTTTCAAATTTATATTGTGATATCTTTGACCCATATGTTATTTAGAAGTGTACAGTTTAATTTTCAATTACTTGTCCATTTCCAGTGGGACCTTTTTGGTTTTCATTTATAGGATGATTTTATTTTGAAGAGTATGTTTATCAAGATCTTTTTTTTTTTTTTTTTTTTTTTTAGGTTTTTTGAGACAGGGTCTCGCTTTGTAGTTCAGGCTGGCTGTGAGCTCAGCCTCAAACACACATCACAGCAATCCTCCTGCCTCTGCCTCCAAAGTGCTGGGATTACAGGTGTGAGCCACCACGCCTGGCACTGTGGTATGTGGTACTGATTGCTGCTGAGCATTAGTCTCTATGCCCAGTATTGTATGTGGTTTCTGCGCTTGCAGGACAGGTACCAGAACCACTGAACTAATTTTCAGCCCTCAAGACATCTATATTTTAAAAATAAGTTAAAGACACATTATTTTATTTCATGGTAACAATAATTTTGACAGCACATTGAAGAAAAGTCTATTGTATTTGCTGATATTTTGCTTGTTTTGATCTGCCTTTCTCATCTCTTAATTTGCTATTTTATTTTTTAGGAAAACTTTTAAACAGTCATTTAGACTATATCTAAATTAATGACAATTTCTTTTACTTTTGAAAAAAATCATGCAAAAATAACTATTTTCCTTCATCTTGTATTGAATTATTTTTTGATTTAAAACTTTAAAATTTATTTTATTGTTTATATTTGGAATAATGCATATTCTTTATTTTGGGGTTGAATATTCTACAAATTCAAATAAGGACAATGTTTAAAGTGATGAAAATCTTCTGTATTCAAATTTGCTTTCACTGTAATTATCCCATCGGTTATCGCTGCAGTTTGAATTTGACCCCTCAGTTTGGAATTTAATCTTCAAACTCATATGTCTTTGGAGAGATAATTAAATTAGATGAAGACATGAGGAGGGGATCCTGGTGATGGCATCAGTGGTTTAATGGAAGAAGAAAGATCTGGAGTGGCATTCCTCTCTGTCTTCCTGCTGGGTGATCCTCTATGGGGTATGTACCAGACGTGAGAGCCACCAGAAGGAAGTCCTCACCAGCATCTTCATCCCTTTGTAGTGATGAACCAATAACCTCTGTTGCTTAGAAAGTGGCTGCGTTCAAGGAGCTGTTACAGCAGATAAGCTAAACATCCGCTGGAATCTAGACTCCTCTGGTGAGTCTGTCTATTTCTGCTTTCAGCTTCCTAGAATTCCCTCCATGGATTTCAAAGATTTTGTTATTAGAAATATACACAATTAAGACTAACATGTCATCTTGGCAAACTGAATTCTGTTTATCCATTTTAAACTCTGGTAACATACTTTATTTTGTAGTCTGCTCTGTTTGACATTGAACATCTCATCACACTTTTATGAATTAGCATTTCAAAGCATAGCTTTTCTATCTGAAAGTTTAAAAATTTTCAAAATATCATTTAACATATGATGGTGAAGTTCTTGAAGTTCATGAATAGATGACCCTTGATTCTTTATTCAATCTATCAGTCAAATTCCTTTATCTTGAGTTTGAAACATATTTAAAATTAATTAGGTAGAGATGGATATGACATGAGGACAGAAGGCAAGACAGAATAAAAATGACTAATATGTAATGTGAATATGTACTAGTTCCCCAAAATGAATATAACTATTATCACAAACATATACTAATCAAAATGTCAAAATATAAAATCATTTTAATTTGATTACATTAGACTTAAATATATATTTTACTTTTTTTTGGTGCTATCTGCTCTATTTTATCCTTTCTGGTTTCCAAGAGATATTTTTAAGAATTCATTTTATTTTCTGTATTGGTTAAATGCCTGAACTTATGTAGGTTTTGGTGACAGAGAAATGAGCATTGGACAAAAAGATAAATGAATTGTGTTGTCATTTTTTTCCATTAATTGATGTTAAATTGAGTAAGTCATTTGTCTTTTTTGACCCATTTACCCAACTGTAGCATTAGATGGTTTTAGTTACTTAATTTTCCACTTCTATAATTCTGTTTTACTACCTACATATTAACCATTGTAATGCACTTAGATAACAAACCTATCTTAAGTATAGCTTCCAAATTTTAACTGAATGATTAATTACTTTTAAATGAATAAATGAGTTAAAAATCACCTACCTTTGAGACATTCACCAAAATTACTTTTGCAAATAATATATATGCACAAAAGTTGAAACAGAAATTTAGACAGTTTAAAATTCTTTTTAAAAATCTATTTAAATTTATTTTAATTAGTTTGCTAATGCTTTACAAGCTCTGATCTTTCATTTTTATCTTTCTATAAGGATAAAAGGTGCTATAGTGATGTTTAAAGTGTAATGATGAAGAAAATTTTGAATTAACAATTTTTACTGTGTCCAAATTTTCCTTTCTGTCATATGAGAGTAAATAGATATTTAACTAGTCAGAGAAAGATAGAGGAAGAAGGAAAAAAAAATGAAAGGAGCAGTTAAGTCATTCAACAATTCAATCAAATGAAAGAGTCATTGAATACAGTATAGAAGGATACCAAACTTACTGTCTAAATAGTAAGTTTCAAAGTAAGATTGCAAATGAAAGATTTTTCTCACAGGTGGATCATTTTAAATTAAGATTCCCTATGTAGGGATTATGCTTTTCCAAAGTACTTATAGCCTGTTGAGGAGGCTAAACGAGGATCAGACCCATCATTATAGTAATCAATATTTTTTTAGAAATGACTATGAGGAATTGCATTATTATTACTCATTTTTGTTCTTAGGAAAGGAAATGGCACACATATAGGTCTCCATATGGACCAATACTCAGTGTTTTTATAAGCATATTTCACTATCTTTTATTTTTACCAGATCAAATTAGTTAAAAGTCTCTGAGATGTGCATGTGATTATTATTTTAAAAATTTGCCTAATTTTGAATAATAATTTCAATTTTAAAAATGTATTTGAGTTTGAATATATTTCTTCACTACTAAAATGTAATAAATTTCAAATGTTTATGATACTAAAATTAATTTTAATGATGTTCCAGCTAGAAAAGAAGAACCAAAAAGTAATTAGAGTGGAGAAGAAATATAAAGAATGGATAACAATAATGCATAGTTTAATGAAGGAGAGGCAAAGGTAAATCTGAATAACAGAGTTATACAACAACAACTGATAATGGGCGGAAGTGAAGAACAAGAGGGAACATATCCCACAGTGAGAGATCCACACTGTGTTAGAGAGAAGCTCAGTTATTGTTCATTAAATAGAAAGAATACCTCTGACCTTACAGCACACACTTTACCATTTCTCACTGTTTCCTTTCGGAATTACACATCATTTATTATCATTCATGATGAAGATGTGGATTTAGGTACTGTTCATGAGCTATTCTCAACCAAAAGAGACTTATTATACTGCTTTTTGCTGAAAAATAATTAATATATTTTTGATGTAATTTAAGGTATATATATATATATATATATATATATATATATATTTAAAATTAAAATAAGTGAATCCTTGTCTTATATTTTTTTCATTCTTTAACAAGTTTTGTGTTTTTTTGGAGATAATCATTAATTTATTGTTTTATTGGGATTTTTTGAACGTGATTAGATTAACTTTCTGACATATTATCTGATTATATTCTAATGTAAGAATTTTTTTCTACTGCTAATTTTTTCCTTGAAATAATCACTGCTGCATCCCTCAATTTTTTTTTTCTTACCAGTGTTGCTTTAATAATCTTCTGTGTTGTTTAGCAAAGGAGCTAGAATACACTTGTCTTGACATCCCCTTTGTTGTGCGGATCTAGCTCAGAAGGAGCCAGTGGAGGAGGCACGGATACCTAAGGAAGAAGAAAATGGGACAGTTTATCTGGAAGGGACTGTCAACCAATGTTAAAGTGCATGAATGAGCAAATCCCATTAGAGAAATGAATGAAAAAAATTAAAAACAGAGAATATCTTTGAGAAGGGTCAGGGGACGACACGAAAGAAGAGCACTAAAAGAGACTTGAACTTGGATTTACTGAGGAATGATAAAGACTTACAGTCTGCTGAGTGCAGATGTTTGTTTTAGGTAGCAAGGGAGGCAAGCAAAGTGTGGTGATAGTTTGTCTGAAGATTAACTTTATCTGACTGTCCCTAGAGAGCTTCCTGGTTTTCCCTGTGAGGTCCATCTTTGCTGGAGCCACAGAACATTCTCTCTGCAAGACATTCTGGATCCTCACAGTTAGCAGTCTTTGTCCCCTGCCCAGTCAAGCCCAGAAGATACTGATGGGTTGAGTGTCCCAATGAACTCCACACCTGGCCCTTTTTGTCTTCTTATGCAGGTGCTTAGTAAGCCAGATTTGGTGATTTTGATTTTGGGGTTGCCAGTACCTTCGTTCTGATATTACAGATTACAAAAGGAGAAAAAAGCAATTAGTAACAAGAGAACAATAATAATCATTCCCCACTGAGTCCATCCAATTCATGCTCAGAGATCCAGCCCAGTAAGATTGGATTTAAAGACCTTAACTTCATTCTGTCTGATCTGCCTGTTCTTGGCCACCAACGATAGTTTGTTGTGTTGATTGCACAGCTTCTATACCTCAAAACGACTGCTAACTTTTATGGGTCCTTAACATTTTTGACCATTTTCCAAGTATGTTCCCATTCCCCAGATGCATTGTGACTCACATCTGCTTATTATGACAATCACATAATATTTTTGCGGAGTGAGGATCACAAATGGAACTCATAACCTTGTGTTTGCAAGGCAGGCAAAAGTACCACTGAGCTACTATGTTAATAGAAAAACAAAGCTCTCCCAAAGACCCAAGTTAACGTCTTTCCATAGAACTAGTGGGTGCTCTGTGTGAGTTTAAAAGTCCAGTCTTGTTCTGTGGTTTTGTGACCTTGATTGTAAAGATTGAAAAGTCCAAGAGTAATCAGAGATTTATATAGTCTCCTTTGTAGGACTGTTGTATCATCATTTTCCTTCCTTAGTATATTTTTTAAGGTTTAGTGAGCTCTCTCAATAAGCACTTGACCTTGGAGATTGAAAGGGATACGTGTTGTGTGGGAAATATTCCATTGCTTCCAAAATGAATGAACATGGAAAGTTGTTTGTATCAGGCCATTATCTGTCTTAATTTGCTAGGGAGACCAATGTGAACAAAGTTGCTAAGGCAGTGACAGATAACACGAGAAGTAGTTTCTACCCACTGTGTGGTCACCATGTATCAATGCTGAGTACGTATCAAGAGAGACATGTACATATGATAACTAGCCCAAAACTAGGGGCATGGGTATCATCTATTTGCCAAATTTGATTACGTCTCAATAGTCAGTGATTAACCCCATGCAGGGGCTATACCCTATGGAGAAAGGTGAACTGTATTTTAGGCCTGATCTTTTGCTAGAACAAAATCCTTGCCAACAACATAGTAATTCTGTTGCAAAAATTTATGAGAGAAGTGAGCTTCATCAAAAGCAGAAAACATAAGCAGAGCATTAGCTGTTTCGTTCACTTTAGAAATGGGTCCAGAAAGTCCAGAATTATAACAGAAATGGGTAAGAGAACATGAAACTTTGTCAGATTAAGTTCTCAGTTGCATGAGAAATAAGAAAATGTCTGGCAGGAGACAGGGTTTGACAGGTAAAGTTTCAGTAGTTTGTACATGACACGCAGAGTACTGAGAATCAGAGACTAGATGTAAGGCTTCCTGAAGAAAACTTTCTAAAACAAGTGTGATAGAGCCCTATTCTGCCTTCTGATTGGAAAAGAGTCTTTTTTATATTGATATCTAGCTATAAAATATACATAGGAAACTTTAAGCTGTATTGAATGCTCACATTTTGTATATCTATGGGTTTTGTTGTGATTTTGTTTTAGTTTCAGGATCTTTTAGAAATTTTTCTTTGTTTTTATAGTACTGAAATGACAAGATGTGTTTGGGGCATTTCACTTCTGTGAAATATGGTTATTGAGTACTTTTTTATAATTTTTAGTGCTTTTTGAAATTTTGGATATTTACAAAGTTATGATTTGATGCATGTAATCTATAATTAGATTATTTTACTCATTTCACCTTGCTTGATATGCAACCATGTCTTTCCAGTTAAAATATTACTCAAGACTTGTTTATGCTTTTGTTGCACTGCACTTTATTTCTTATTGTACATGGTTGTAAGTAGTATCATTGTAAGTAGCATCACATTATATGGACATATCATAATTTGTTTATGTTATAGCTTGTATTTATATATCTCTCTAGATCCTTATGTCTTCATAAGTGGAGATTTTAGAGAGAGCTGAGTCTAGGGTGTGTACATATGGATTAAGATTATGTGAATGCTGATCAAGGGTGTGATAAATGGATTAGTCCACTGATTGGTTAATATAGTTGTGTTGTGGCTAATGGGATCCCCCCACCATTAGTGCCACCACCGACCCAGAAGGCTTGTAGCTGAAATGGGATGAAAGGAAAAGGCCACTTCACTGCCACCTGGTTGCTCTGCCATAGACTTGTTTTCCCTTGCAATATCCCTCTGTGTAGCCCACTATGGATTAAAGCCTTTATACAGTGTGAGCTAAAAATCATTCTTTTCTCTTTTAACTTGAAGGTGTCTATTTATATCTATAACAAGAAAGAATAAGAGACAGTTTATATTCAGAAGTTATTATACTCTTGGATGCTTTGTTCTTATTATTTTGAAAACAGTTGGCCATAAACTTGTACAGACATATTTCTGACTAGACATGCTCTTCACTTACTCATAATTAACTCTTAAGAAGGGGTAGTAGTTGTAAAATGGTATCACTACATAATATAGAGTGATATAGTAATTTAATCCCACTATTGTGGTGACAACCAAAGGACTTAGTAATCTGAAAGCACATTCCTTTTGTTTTAAAGTTTATAAAATTTAATTTTTGTAACCTCCATTTAGTTGAGTTACTCTCTTTCTGTGTTGATATATTAATTTTATGTCAAACTAAACATCTGTAATATTCCCCTTACTGTCAAAAAAGAAGGAACTAAGAATTTCTAATTCAAGATATATATGTCAAATAAACATTTTTCTTTTTCAATAAAGAAGTTATTAAAATTCTGTACAGTAAAAAACATTACAGAAGAAAGGAAAAATGTCATACTGTGCTCTTTATAAGATGACTACGTTAACATCAAAGTATGCGTATTCACATACACTTATACACTTGCATATAAAATGGTTATCATATTTTATTGGACTTCTAAAATTCTGGTTGTTATTCTATAGAGGTATTTTTCTTTTTGATGTTTTGGACATTTGCTTAAAATGTGAGTAAAATAGCCCTGCTCTATTTCTTCAGAATGAAAAAAAAAACAACTTAGTGAAGCTATTTTCAAAGAAAAAAATATCGAACTTCAA
The DNA here is from genome assembly GCA_004026965.1 of Petromus typicus. Lineage (NCBI taxonomy): Eukaryota > Metazoa > Chordata > Mammalia > Rodentia > Petromuridae > Petromus > Petromus typicus. Next base: position 10,702 of record PVIR01028340.1, on the reverse strand, counting down.
AAACAATTAAATAGATTAAAGTATCTCCTTAAGAGATGTGCTTATTGAGAGCTTAGGAAGTTAAAGACAAATTTCCATTAAAATGACTGAGAAATTGTGCATGAAATTTTCTACTTGCTTTGATGAACATTCTGTTCTTCCTATTGAATTTGAAGAAAGGGTGCAATTCCACAGTTTAAAGAGTACCTGGCAATCTTGTCAACACAGACATGGTCTAATTTTAAGTATAAATTCTCATGAATATTCTTGAAGTTCAAGTTGAAAAACAGGTGTACCTGTTTTACATTTACTTCAATATATGTTCTTTCCCTAATGAAAATTGTTGCATCTATTCCCATTTCCTAAATAACATTCTTTCCAATCTTTTATGATAAACTTAACCTTAATATTTTTTCATTGAATTTGAGAATTTTCGGTACATTGAGCTATTCGACTTTCATGGTGAAAGGAGTCAGAGTTTTCTAGCACAAACATGATTCCTGACAGGCAGTGTGCTAGATATTTATCACAAAAAGAAATAGAGGCCAAAACATTGCTTTTGTTTCATTTCCTATTTTCATCCTTGGAGAAAATGCAAAGCTCCTGAGGCCAAAGAATCATATTTCAATATTTCCTGGACAGACAGATTCTTTAGATAGTTTGCTAAAGTGTTGTTTTAAAGTGCACTTGATTTATCACAGGTTTTGCACGTGAAATTGATCATCTTAAATGGAGAAAGATACACAGTTTAGACTACAGAATCAAAACTATTTGTAGCACCTGCTGTTGACGCCATGCCTTGTGTCCCCTCTGCTTGTGGCGCTTAGTACCTGAAGCTACACCTGAACATCCCAACCTAGCAAGCACTTCTATGCAGATGTTTGACTTGCTCAGCTTTTCTGCTAGGAACTCAGCAGAAGGCTTTCTCAGGTACTAAAAGGCTTACAGAAACAGTTAAATGAAGGATGTTTTGAGAGCGACCCCCATTAGTATGTCCACCTTACAGCACAGTTTGAAGGTAGGCCCCACGCAGTCATGTGCAGGCCAGCCCCACTGCTGTCTACCACCTGTGTTCACCTGGTCTCTCACCTTTGCTGTTCCTTTACTTCTGTCCTTCTGGTCATATTATAGAGAAGCTACTTGTATCCACTTCTAGTCTTGATATCTGCCTTCAGGAAAATTTAATTTAAAATATCAAAGGATTAGTTTAATATCATTACCACAAAACAATGAAATAGAAAAAAAATGAAAGTTTAAAAAAAAAAGAATCTTAATAAAAGTAATGTGATTTATTTCCCATCAGTTTATATGAAGACATTTGAATTGTTTCTATGCTCATTTCAGTTTCCTATTATTTTTGCATGATCATTTTAAAGGAAAGGACATTATGAAGAAATTTTGTGTTTCATTGAAAATAATACTGAAAATAATATCATAAAAATCTCATTTTAATGTAGTGAATGTTATCACTGGTCCCATGAGTAGGTTGTTTAATTTTCTAGACCAAGATTTTATTGGAGGTCATTCTATATAGCAGGCCTGTTTTACTCTCTCTCTATTCATTATGGTCCATCTATTTGTATCAAATCAATTTTTTAACTTTTTATTGAATTCTATGAAAACTTATGCCCCAGATATAAGTATATTTTGCATCTCTACAAACTACTTTTATGTATGTTAAGAGACTATCACTGTTCCCAGGAACTAGGAATAAATTGACTTATATTTTCCACTTGAACTTAAATCTTCAAAGTCATGTGGTTATATTAATATGCAATAAAATATTTCTGAACATATTTTATGTGCTATTCTAAATTTGGTTTCTAAGCATTTAATTTTAAGTAATATTATCCTGCCATCATGTAAATTTTGTGTACTTGATTACAATCCTCCAGAGGGGAAGCTTTAAAAACTTGCCTAGCTTTTGTCCCTGTAATCTAGTATGAATATATATATATATATATATATATATATATATATATATGATCAGAAAAGAAGTTGAAAGCTTTTCAAAGGTTTCAATTCTCTCTATAAATGATATTTATTTTCTATAATAATAATAAGAGGCAAATAATAGTTGAGATGAAAAAAAAATCACATAGGTAATATCCTCATTGGTTTGTAGTACTATTATGGTATATCACAGATGTAGTGTTTTATAAATAATACAAATTTGTTTTTCATCTTCCTGGACCTTGGCACATGATAAGCCAAGATGCAGGCATTTTGCTTCTGATGAGGGCCACTGTCTGCTTCCTGTGCAGAGCAAATATTACGTCCCCATGTTCTGAAGGAATCCAAAGGGGTGGGTTTGCCTTACTTTGTCCATTATGTGGCATGAATGAATTCATGAAAGAAGGGTTCTTATGGCTTAATCATCTTCAGAGGGCCCCTGTCTTACTGCCTCTGCATGGGGAACTTAATTTTAACAAGTGAGAGAGAGAAAAAAAGTATTCAAATTATAGCAGGAGGTTACCTGAAATAGAAATACTTACTCTACACAAATGTACAGAAAACTCAAATATGATGTTTTTAAATAACACTAAACATGATTTCTCCTTTCTAAATTATTTTTGAAGAATAAAGTCTACTCTTGATTAGAAATCTAGCCATTCTGTTAGGTACATTACTGTCTTACACAAAGAGTTTAACTTTGGATTTGCTTTCATGACTAATGAAAACATAAAATACATCTATGCATTCTGACTAATGATATTTTATAGATTTTTTCAAATACATATTTTCTATATAAATATCCTCATGATTACAATGTCTGTTAATGACTTTTGCTCTTTCTTTTTGGATTTACTTTTTACTCTTGACTTTTAGAATTCCTTCTATGTTCTACATATAAATTACCCAATACGCTGTAAGCATTATGTAATTCTCACATAATCAAATATTAACCTGATCTGCATCCCTTTCTGTTCTATATTTTAATACAAAATATATATTTTATTTTATTTCAAGATTTCACCTCTCTTAAAAGGTACATCCACAGATAGAGGTAGATTCAAAGGTAGATTCCTTGTAAAACTCTTTTTTTTAACTTAAATCTTTATGGATATATTATAAATACACACCATTGTTGCATTCAACACTGAGAGTTTGTACAAGAATATGACATGATTTTCATTTTTCCTCTTGCCCCACACACCCTGCAACCCCCACCCCCTATATACATATGCTTTGTTTCTTTTTTAATTACTGTCACATTCTTTTTCCCTTCGATATTTGCCCCTACATCCTCTTTCTTTTTAAATATTTTCTATTTCACAATGATAACTATACAAACTACAACTCACTTACAATTTCATTTTCTCACACCAGAGAAAAGATATGATACTTACATATCTGTGACCAATTTATTTCACTTAGGAGGATGTCCTCGAGGTACATCCATTTGAGTATGAAGAACTCAATCTTATCATTTTTAACGACAGAGTAATACTTCATTCTATAAAAGAACCACATCTTCTTTATCCAGTCTCCAGTTGATGGACATTTTGGTTGCTTCCAAGATTTAGCTATCACAAACTGAGCTGCTATAAACATGGGTGCTCATATATCACTGTGATACAAATCTTAATTCTTTTGTGTATCCTTCTGTAACTCTTTAGAAAGTATTCATTATCAAAAGGCGCATTAAAAAAAAAAAAAAACATAGTTGATGGAACTGTGAAGAAATAACAATTTAGGGCCGGGGAGTTAGCTCAGTGGTTCCGGTGCCTGTCTTGCAAGCGCAAGGACCCGGGTTCGATCCCTGGTTACCACATAACTATACTGGGTGTGGAGACTCACGCCCAGCAGCAGTCAGTACCACATGCCACAGTGCCAGGCGTGGTGGCTCACGCCTGTAATCCCAGCACTCGGGAGGCAGAGGCAGGAGGATTGCAGTGATGTGAGTTTGAGGCTGAGCTCAGCGCCAGCCTGAACCACAAAGGGAGACCCTGTCTCAAAAAACCAAAAAAAAAAAAAAAAAAAAAAAAAAAAAAAAAAAAAAAAAAAAAAAAAAAAAAAAAAAAAAAAAAAAAAAAAAAAAAAAAAAGAAAAAAAAAAAGAAAAGAAAAAGAAAAAGAAATAACAATTTAAAAATCATTCTAGCAACATATCAGCTGAAAAGATTATGAATTTGATGCAAAATAGACCACACACTTTCTACATTTTAAAACATTTTAATTTTTAATCCTTTATTTTGAGCTCTTTCTTCTCCATGAATTAGTCTTCTTTCTTTAAATTTGTTTTTATTCGACCCATAAGATATGATTTATTTTATCATACTAAAAGCACTATGATAAAAATCCTTAGCTTTTTTTAGTGTGAATCCCTATCGCTTAAATTTACATCATTTCCTTATTACTTGAAGCTTCATTTAGATGGTGAAGGTTTGGGATTCTGAATAGACTCTTCAAATGTGCTGTGCAGCTCCACTACCTTCTGTTCCTTGATCGCCAGCATCTAGGGGCAATACAAGACCCTATCAAGCTGCCTTTAGACTGCCATCCCTTTATAGATTCCCTTGGGTTTAAGTGGCTGCAGTCCATAAGATCTTAATCAGGATAACCAAGATCACACCCAATATTATTAATTCAAGGGAAGTCAGAAACGGCAGTTGCAAATATAATGCTTTATTCACCCATTCAATCTATTTTTGTACACAGGCTTCTTCCTCATGCTGCCCCCCGACTCTCTCTCTCTCTCTCCCTCTCTCTCTCTCTCTCTCTTTCTACTTTTCCGTCTCTTCAAAATAAAGAAATTCAAGAAAGGTGTCTTTAAAATTCTACATCATAGATGAACCTGGCAGAATCTTTCTAGGAGAAATAATGATTGTCAACTTTTCTAGCATCCAATTTGAAATTATTCTAACCATGAGTCATTATGACATCAACTGACATTTTTCTATATTTCCTCTGTCCTTTGATGAAAATTCAATGCTGAGAAAACTTACTGTGCATGTAAAGATTATGTTTCCTTGTTACTAATCAACAGTTAAATTATGATTAACAAGAGTTAAAGCAGTGATAGCAATAATAAAAGGAAAGGAAAGAAAACCCCAAGAATTCTGTCACTCATATTCAACAACAACGACAATATATACATATATATGGGACAGGCTCTAACTATATAGCCCAGGTTAGCCTCAAACTCATGGCAATCCTCCTGCCTCTGCTTCCCATGTGCTAGAATTACCAGAGTGAGCCACCATGACTGACTCTGTTGTCTTCCTTAGCATATACATTTAGATTCTTGTGAAATTTAATTGTATTATAGTAATAATGGAATATAATATCACAGAAACTCCTCACATAAGCTTCCTTTTTCAAGATACTGTGAAATATTTTATTATCTTCATACTGATAATGTGGAGTGGAGTGGATTATTTTATACATTTTATAGATAATTATATGGAGATTCTTAGCTAATTAACTGCCTTAGGTCACTCAAAAACATTCTTTAAGGCAGTTTTGTGGTGATACAAAATAGGAATGAGAATACAGTTGTTTATTTTTCAGGACCTATTATATTTAGATTTGATTTTACAATTGAATCTTTAGATTTCCTATTACTTTACTTTCCAAGTCTCCTTTATGACCATATCTTCTTAATTTTTTTTATTAAGTTTTAGTCATTTTGGAGAAGGAGCTCTTACATTTTGCCACATTATTGAATCACTCATAAAATTTTTAGTTATCATCATATCCAAGGTTTACACTACAGTAATTAAATCCAAAAACCTGGAGGAAAGAAATAGATTTCAAAACATTTCCTTGAAATCTTCACTTGAATACAAAGTATTGGCAAAGTTTGTGGCTGTTATTTTGCATTTTTATCTTAGACATCTTATTTCTCTGTCTGTAATAACACACTCACTCTAGGTAAACAGATACATAGTAGGAAAACTTGTTCTTGTTGAGTGTTAGTTTTTAGTCTATATCTCCACCTTGAACTTTTATCTTTATTTGTTGGTGCTTCTCAACTTGTTTAGCCATAAGCATAAAAGCTTCAGAATCAACAAGACCAAAATTGAGTTGACATTCTTTCTCTAGTTGTTATTTCTTCTTTCATTTAGTTGTGGTATAGAAAGATGCTGCTGTAAACATGTTTTTTGAGTAAGGAAGTCAGTTTTTTTTTTTTTTAAATCAAAACATGAGGTTTGTTCTGTCCTTAGCTCACAGCCTTCAAGTAAGCAGTGCAAGCTAGCAGATCACCTTGACAGTTTCAAAACTCTAAGTATCTATTTTTATTTTCATCATTTGAAGAAAAGGATCAAAAGAGTCCAAGTACATCTAGTAAAAGGCAGAGACCACCATATGCACATGCTACAGATGCGTCCAGTTCACTAATTAAAAATTAGTCATCTGGTTCTTCAGTCTCCAAGGGAAGATAGTTGTAGACAGCCTTTGGCAGATTCTGACTAAAATCACAATTAGGGAACTTAGGCCTGGACAAGATAGGTTAATTAGGACCTGAATTACTCTGCTGAATGAAGTAATGATAACAATAAGATCAACAAAAATACTGACACAATACATGAAACGGCAGGTTTGGAGACAAGAAGGACAGTGGAGTTGTGACTCCAGTGAAGTCAGCAATACAACTTTTCTAGCTTATTGCCTTCACAGATCCCAGTACATAGTGCAGGGGGAGTGACAGATGTATATTTGGAAGTATTGCTTGATTTGAGAAGACTGACTGTAATATCCATGGAGATTAGAGTTTTCTAAGAATTGATATCTTGCATGTCAGGAGGTCTGAGAGGACAGAGGGTCAGTGGCTGAGAAAGGCAGAGTAGGCCGCGGGTTCCTTTGAGGATTCATCATACACCTAATCACAGCACGTGTGTGATGAACCCACTCAGAGCCAGAAGATGAATAAGTAAAAGGATTAAGGGGAACAGTAGTTGGTGCCTAAAAAAAAGTTAAAAATGGTATTTTTCCTCATTAAAACAAACAGAAAACTTCACAAGTCACATGATTTTGTGGTGAATAAAAAGAAGGCCTTTGTGTTGGCTGCCGAGGATACATAGGCCTCCTGGCCAAGAAGAGTGTTTGGCACAGGTCAAGGCAATCCTTGGATAATCTTAAAAGCAAGATCTCAGAGTAAAATGTTTTCAAATAACTGAGCTATCTCATAAAATAAGGCTGCACAAGCATGGAGTATTTTTTTTAAAGAGCACTAAACAAGACAAAAATTACAGCATCTTTTATCCAATATAATTTTAATTCATGTTAGAAAAAAGAAACTATGTCATAATAAGAAAATCCACAAGTGACTGTAAACTACCACAGAAATTAATAGTAGCCTATGCATATGTTAAAATTGTTATTGTGGCTGCATTCCATATGTTAAAAATTAATCAGTCAAGAAACATATCTATAGATACACACACACACACATACACACACACACACACATATATATATATATATATATATATATATATATGCATATACTTAAAAGAACCCAATAATTCCCATGAAATTGCAAGCTTCCTAGAACAATTGCTTGTTAAGGTGTAAGAAAACAGTCTGCAAATCACTGAGATGCAAACTCTGAACTGGGTCTTTCTCCAGGATAGGTCATATCATGCAGAGGATTCTTGTCTTCCAACAATTCTGAAATGGAAATGTACTAAGATGCAGCATTTGTTATCCTAACATTAAAGTTAAGTTTTCTTCTTACTGAGTCTTCATTCTAAATTCTGTTGTGGTGAGCGTGTCAAGACAGACTTTAAGACCTAACACCGCTTCCTTATTGGCTTTTCCACTCATAACTTCGTGAAGTTTCTGTTAAGGATATAAGTAAATTAAATGTCTCTTTCTACTGTGGAAGACAAGTTGATTTTTTTTTACCTGACCTAGGATTTTAGCAACAGAGGTGATAAAGGACTATATTACCTTTTGCGAGAAAGAGAACCAAAGAAAATTGTTGATATTGAGAAATGGGAATGAATAAAAGGAAAATTTATCAACAATGTCTCAACATATCTCATATTATATACAGGCATGGTGACTGGTCAGCGTGCTACAATTTCAAAACAGTAAGGAGGATTGAAGTTCCATAGTAAGTGTTTGCTCAGTGTACTAAGGAGGCATTCTTTTCTTTTGTAATTGAAAAACTGAATCCTCACAGAGGTCAAACACATCCTAATTTGTAATTCTTACATACAAGTGAAGAAATGTTCCTCAAAGAATTTAAGAGAATAGAGGGTATCATAATCTAGAGTTAAGAGTCTAGTACCTGGATTCATAGAATCTAAGTGTGAATTTCAGCTCCATCACTACGAAGCTATATGAACTTGAGCAAGCTACTTTCATTTTTGCAACTTGCTTTCTTCTATAAAGTTATGATTGTATTATCAGTAGGGTCTGGGAGAGTTATGTGAAATGAGGTATGGACATTAGTAATGCCCCATCTAGCCAGCAGTAACCACTCAGTGACTGTTAACTATTGTTATTATTATAATTATTACTATTATCATTAAGCATTATTATCATTTCTATTATTCAAGGTCATTTGACTAATGAGAAGCGATTCTACATTTGAATGTAGGCTTTTCTTACTTTCTTTCACTCCAAATTAACATACTACAATGTAGTGAACAGAAATAATCAGGTTCTAAATACCACAATGTTCTTTATGACCCTATTCCTTTTTGGACTCTTAGAGTACTTTGATTTTAACTTCACTGAGAATCTCAACAGATTAGTGTATAATCACTTCTTTATGGGATTTATGAGTTTTTACTCTCTAGATTGACAGTACAGATATTGAACCAAATGTGAGTCTATGATGATTATTTGAGGGAATGTTTCATTAATATTAATAAATGACAATTTTATTATATCATCAATGACCTTCGACTTGTTTTAATCCATATACTCTTTTCTAACTTTAAAATCAATTTAAATTGATTTACCAAGCAGGAACCTTGACATACATTTTGAAGGAGTTTAAATACTGTTCCATAATTCTGCATATTGAACTTACTTTTTGTAAGTTTTCAAAGACCTTAGTCTAAATTTAGGGATTTTGAGAAAAGGATATTAAAAGTATTACTGAGTATGAATTTTGTAACTTTGTATTAATTATATATTAAAATAGATTTTCTTAATCCCGCGTTTTATTCAATAGAACTTTAGTGATCTGGGTGAGCATTTCGAGGCCACTAAAATGTCATTCAACAAAATACTACTTTAGGATATTAAAGAGTATTTTAATGAATTGAAAATAACAGACATGGAACAGAAGAACCTTAATTCCTGCTCATTGGAGTTATTTCACTTGTGACAAAATGCTTGTGTCTTGTCTACATCGGAAAGAATAAAAGTGATACTTTACAATATTTATTGTGGGGAATGCTTAACTTAAATGATAAAAATAATAGCTCCAGCTTAGATTTCAATTTTTACTTTAAAGATATTCCATAGTGATGACTAATATTTAAATCCATTTTAAAACATCTTTAAGTTAATTATTTCAGAGAAATGAGATACAGAGAAAGAGATCTTAATTACAAATGTCAAATTAAGGAAAAGACTTCATTATTATGTGAGAGGGTTTGCAGAGACAGCAGCACCAGCTCAGGAATGACTATGTCCTTGAACAATTATGGAAATTAGTGTAGGACGTCAGAAATTGTCAGAGTTCTTCTCCAGCACGTTAACATGCCTTGTGTGTTTTAAATGAAAACAGAAATAATTTAGGGAAGAATGACTTGGTAGTTGCAAAAGAAACTCAAGCCATAGGAAACATATTGCATCACCACAAAGAGCATGATGCTGGCATTTACAAGAAAGGAAATCACGAATGTATATTTCAATAGACTTAAGAGAGTTTTGGTGACATTAAACCATAATTGATCCATCAGCATCTGATAGATAATATTTTTTAAAGAAACAATAATTAATACAGTACATTTATAAATATATGGTGTATGCATCTGGTTATATGATATATAATATATACACATAAAACTCAGCCTTTCACATTCTAGAAGTAAAAATTTTACGTGTAATCCACAGACCACATATTAGAGGAAAATACACTCATTGAATTAGAATAAAGAAAGAATATATGCAGCTGCATGAATTTTCGTAATTAAAGTAAGTTTATCCTGTTATTTTAATTCTAAGTATTTTAATATCCACTAAAATGACCCCAAAGTCATTATTCATCTCTCTAGTCTTAGAGACTCGCTCTGATGAATCAGCTTCGTAAGATACGTCTGCGTTGTACATTTTCAGTGAGAGTATGTAAAGCTCCGAAAGTTGTATTTTAGCGGTTTTCTCAATAGATCCATGCTCTCCCAAGCAAATCGTAAGCACTTCCTCTTTTACTTAACTTCCCCTCTGCCACACATCACCAGGCAGCGGCAGTGATTAACAGCCTCTATTTTCTCCTCTCTACTGCCAGCTCTCACTCCCTCTGCTCCTCGTTTGGTGGATGAAAAACATGTTTCTCTTATATTAGCTGTTCTTTTGCCATTTTATTTTTCAGGGCTTTGTCAAATGCATCAGATGTCTAACACACATGTAAGAGCCTCAAATGTATATTCACAATAAAACCGCAGAAATCTACTTTGTCTATGCACATTGCTCAAGTGTGTTTTCATGTTGTTAACCATTATTTTAATACTACAAAAAAGATGCTTCTTGATTTACTAAAATAACACATTGTATCTCATATGATTAAACATAACCTTCCCACTCGCACAGATTTA
>PVIR01028339.1:0-22064 GCA_004026965.1 Petromus typicus | reverse complement strand
CCCCCCATATATATAAAATTTGTTTCCTTACTTTTTTGTTACAATCTCAACATTGTCCCCTTTCACCTTATTTTACATTGAGCATTTTCTATTTCACAATATATAACATACAATGCTAGGACTCATTTACATCTTCATTTTCTCTGTGATTTATTTATTGCACTTATGAGTATGTCCTTGAGGTACGTCTAGAATGCGATTTTTAAAAAGTCAGACAGCCAGAGTCTGCCAGCCTCCAGGCCTACACCAGAAGCATGCTCAGGGACTCAGTAAAACAGCGGTGGGGTTGGGGAATTCATAGCCAGTGCCATCTTAGCTGCACTGGGACAGGAGCATGCCAGCCTCCAGGCCCACCCTGGAAGCATGCCAAGGGACACAGTAAACCAGCGGGTGCAGCCAGGTAAGTCGATGCCAGTGCCATCATAGCCGTGCTGGGTCTGGAGTCTGCCGGACTCCAGGCACAGGCCAGAAGCACACACAGGGACTCAGTAAAACAGTGGGAAGAACCAGGGAAGCCACAGACAGTGCCTGCCATCTTCCAGGCCCATGCTGGAAGCTCACCAAGGTACTCTGTGTAGGAACAGGTATTGTTGTGGAAGCCTCAGCCAGTGACAATGCAGCCAAACAGGGGCCAGAGCCTGCCTTTCTCCACACTAACTGCACAAGCACACCCAGGACCCTGTATTGACTGTAGAAGGACAACCCCGGAAACACTGATAATTTAAGGGTCCTAAATATTAGGAGGAAAGAGAGGGTTGGTACAAAGCCAAAAACAACAGCAATGACAAAAACTCAGAGATGAGGAAACATTCAAAGTCTCAGATGCAAAGATCCTCACCCCAAGGTAACACAGAGGGAAGGGAGAGAAGTTTGAACGTCAGTTTTCAGGGTTCTCAGAAATAGTAACCAAAGTAGATCTACTAAAATGGAAATCAGAACTGATCTCTGAGATGAAAGCAGAGATATTGGACACAGTTAACACTATGATTAATAAAGCTAAAGAGGAAATCAAAGAGTTGATAGAATCCAAGATAGAAAAAGCAATGGAACATTTTGAACACCTACAAGCAGAGGTCCAGGAAATCAAGAAAGAAAGTGAAAGTTTATGCAATAGAATGAATATGACAGAAGACCAAATTTCAGACCTAGAAGACAGGATCTCAGTCAATGAACAGGAAAGGCATAATTTATGGAAAATGGCAAGGGATAATGAGAAACCAATCCAACAACTCTTAGATGATTCAAAGAAGAACAACATAAGATTTATTGGAGTCACTGAGGAAGCAGGAGACAATACAAAAGACATATAAAAAACTATTCACAGAGATAATGGCAGAAAACATCATAGGAAAAGGAAAAGAATTGGACATACAAACATATGAAGCATACAGAACTCCACACTCCCATGACACGAAAAAATCTACACCTAGGCATATAATTATAAAATTTCCAGATATCCAAAAAAAAAAAAAAAAAAAAGAAAGCAACCAGAGAAAAGAAAATATTACATACCAAGGAAGCCCATCAGGATCACAGCAGACTTTTCAATTGAAACACTCAATGAAAGAAGAGTGTGGAGTGAAGTATTTCAAGCCCTAAAGGAAAACAACTTCCAACCCAGACTGATGTGTACTGCAAAACTATTCTCCAAGGGGGCCAGGGATTTAGCTCAGTGCTTCTGGTACCTGTCTTGCAAGCTCAAGAGCCTGGCTTCAATCTCCGGTAATCACATGCCATACTGGTGGTGGAAACTCAAATCCAGCAGCAACCAGTACTATATTCCACAGTGCCAGGCGTGGTGGCTAACACCTGTAATCCCAGCACTCGGGAGGCAGAAGCAGGAGGATTGCTGTGATGTGAGTTTGAGGCTGAGCTCAGGGCCAGCCTGAACTACAAAGTGAGATCGTGTCTCAAAAACAAAACAAAACAAAACAAAAAAAAACCCAAAAAACAAAACAAAAACAAAACAAAACAAACAAACAAACAAACAAACAAACAAAAACTATTCTTCAAAATTGACGGGGAAATAAGATACTTCCATGACAAAGAACACCTGAAAAACTTCACAAACATGAAAATTGCACTCCAAAACATTCTAAAATATATCTTGGAGAAAAATAATGAAAGTTACAAATCCAGAAGACCTAACAGAGTTAACCCATAGGGCCAAAAAAGAAACTGATGGGAAAAAAGCAAAAGTAGAATAACAGAGCCAAGAACAGGAAAACATGGCAACACTGAATATGCCTATATCAGTCATAACCATTAATGTCAATGGACTCAATGCTCCAATTAAGTGATACAGACTGGCATAAAAAAATCAAGAAGCAATATCCTTCAATCTGCTTCATACAAGAAATACACCTAATTCAGAAAGAAACCCACAGACTGAAAATAAATGGTTGGAAAACAATACACAATGTGACAGGAAACAGCAAAATGGCAGGGGTGGAGATCTTATTGCAGACAGAATAGACTTCAAGCCAAAACTGAGAGAGATAAAGATGGACACTCTCTTTTAGTACAGGGAAATATCCAAGAGACAGAAATCAGAATCTTAAATATCTATGCTCCAAATTATAATGCACCCAACTATATAAAACAAACATTAATGAACTTGAAAAACCAGATAAACTCCAATATAATAATAGTAGGGGACCTCAATACCCCACTGTCACAAAGAGACAGATAGACTGGACAAAAAGTCACTAAGGAAATCCTTGAGCTCAACCAGACTCTTCAGCAAATGGACTTAATAGATGCCTATGGTGGAATTCACCCCACAAAGCCAGAATTTACATTCTTTTCAGCTGCTCATGGATCATTCTCCAAAATAGACCATGTGCTCATTCATAGAACAGGTTTAAGCAAATATAAAGGGATTGAAGTTATCCCTTGTATACTGTTGGACCATAATGTCCTGAAATTGGAGCTGAATAGCAAAAGAAATCCCAGGATCTGCATAACACATGAAAACTGAAGAACACTCTGCTGACCAACCAATGGGTCACAGAAGAAATTAGAGAAGAAACTGAGCAATTCTTACAACTAAATGATAACCCCAATACAACATAAAGAAATTTATGGGACACAATGAAAGCAATTCTAAGAGGAAAATTAATCGTAGTGAATCCCGAAATCCAGAAAACAGGGCAAGCTCAAATAAAGAATTTAATACTACACCTCAAACTACTAGAAAGAGAGGAGCAACACAAAGGGAAGGCTCACACTAGGCAAGAAATTATAAGGATCAGGGCAGAAATTAATGCAATAAAAACCAAGAGAACGGTTCAAAAAAATCATTGAATCAAAGAGTTGGTTCTGTGAAAGGATAAACAAAATTGATAGATCCTTGGCCAACCTTATTAAACAAAGGAAGGAAAAGGTCCATATCTATGCTATTAGGAATGAGAATGGTGAAATTACTACTGACCCAGAGGATGTGCAGAGGATAATAAACACCTACTTTGATAATTTATACTTTAATAAAATAGAAAATGTAGAAGAAATGTATAGATTTCTAGACACATATGAACTCCTAATGCTGAATAAAGAAGATATAGGAATGCTAAATACTCCAATAACAATCTGTGAAATTGAAAATGTAATTAAAAACTTGCCAACAAAGAAAAGCCCTGGATCTGATGGCTTTACTGCTGAATTCTATAAAATTTTTAAAGAAGAGTTTGTGCCTCTACTTCTTAAACTCTTTAATGAAATTGAAAGGGAAGCAGTACTCCCAAACTCATTCCTGGAAGCAACCATTACCTTGATTCCAAGATCAGAGAAAGACCCAACCAAAAAAGAGAACTACAGGCCAATATCCCTGACGAACATCGATGCAAAAATCCTCAATAAGATACTGGCGAACAGAATACAGAGAATTATCAAAAAGGTCATACACCCTGACCAAGTTGGATTCATCCCAGGGATGCAAGGATGGTTCAACTTAGGTAAACCAATACATGTCATACACTATATTAACAGGCTTAAGGACAAAAGCCATATGGTCATCTCAAATGATGTATGAAAAGCATTTGACAAAATACAACACCCATTTATGTTGAAAACCCTAAAGAAGATTGGAATAGATGGTCTGTATCTCAAACTAATAAAAGCTATCTACGAGAAATCATCAGCCAGCATCATACTAACTGGTCAAAAACTGAAAACTTTCGCACTAAGTTCAGGAACAAGACAAGGATGTCCTCTCTCACCACGTCTGTTCAATATAGTTCTGGCAATATAAGCCATAGCAATTAGGCAAGAGAAAGAAATAAAGGGAATAAAGATAGGAAAGGAAGAAGTTAAATTGTCATTATTTGCTGATGACATGATACTCTATCTAGAACATCCTTAAAACTCAATTAAAAAACTGCTGGACCTAATCACCAAATTTAGCTGCATAGCTGGATACAAGGTGAACATTCAAAAATCATTAGCCTTTGTATACACAAACAGTAGACCCACTGAGATAGAAATTGGGGATTCAATCCCTTTCACAAGAGCACCCCAGAAAATAAAATACCTAGGAATCAATCTAACAAAGGAGGTGAAAGACCTCTACTCTGAAAACTATAGCACTCTGAAAAAGGAGATAGAAGATGATATCAAAAAATGGAAAGACAGGGCCGGGGAGTTAGCTCAGTGGTTCCAGCGCCTGTCTTATAAGTTCAAGGACCCGGTCTGATCCCTGGTAACCACATACCATTCTGGGTGTGGAGACTCACGCTCAGCAGCAACCAGTACCACATACCACAGTGCCGGGCGTGGTGGCTCACTCCTGTAATCCCAGCACTCGGGAGGCAGAGGCAGGAGGATTGCTGTGATGTGAGTTTGAAGCTGAGTTCAGGGCCAATCTGAACCACGAAGCGAGACCTTGTTTCAAAAAACAAAAAACAAAAAACAACAACAAAAAAAGGAAAGACATACCTTGCTCCTGGGTAGGAAGAACCAATATCGCCAAAATGGCTATACTCCCCAAACTGCTATACAGATTCAACGCAGTTCCAATTGAAATCCCAATAAAATATTTTACAGATCTACAGAAAAAATCCAAACTTTCATCTGGAACCACAAAAGGCCTAGAATAGCTAAAGCAATGTTAAGCAACAGGGACATGGTGGGGGTTATTACAACCCTGAACCTGAAACTATATTATAAAGTCACCATGATAAAAACTACATGGTACTGGCAAAGTAATAGAGCTGAGAATCAATAGAGTAGACTAGAAGATCTGAAAACTACTCCAGATGCACTGAGCCACCTCATCTTTGACAAAGGAGCCAAAAATCCTTAATAGAGGAATGATAGCCTCTTTAACAAATGGTGCTGGAAAAACTGGGCTTTACCCTGCTAAATATTAAAACCAGACTTAGCTCTTTCACGGTGTACCAAGCTAAAATCAAAGTGGATAAGAGACATAAATATTAAAACAGACACTCTGAACTTGCTGTAAAACAGGTTAAGTAAAACTCTCAAAGACATTGGCTTAGGGAAAGACTTCTCGAACAAAACCTCTATAGCACAAGAATTGGCAGAAGAAATCAGTAAATGGGACCCATTCTTTTAAGTAGCTTCTCACAGCAAAGGAAACCTACAATAGAACAAAAAGGCAGCCAAAAATGTGGGAAAAAATCTTTACCAGCTGCTCCTCAGACGAAGGGCTACTATCTAGAATATATAAAGATCTTAAAAAAACAGCCCACTCAAATTTAAAGACCCAATTCAAAAATGGGCATCTGAAATGAATAGATACTTTTCAGAGGAAGAAGAGCAGCTAAGAAGTATATGAAGAAATGCTCAACATCATTAATCATTCGAGAGATGCAGATGAAAACAACACTGAAATTTCATCTCACTCCACAAAGAATGGCTGCCATGTAGAATTCTCCAGCAACAAATGTTCGCAAAGCTGCGGAGCAAAGGGAACACTTCTCCCCTGCTAGTGGGAATGTAGACTCACACAACCTCTGTGGAGATCAGTGTGGAGATTCCTCAAAAAACTAAGATTGGAGGTCTTTTATAGTGTGGAGTATTACTCTGCCACTGAAAATGATAAGACTGAGTCATTCACAGGCAAATGGATGTACCTTGAGGACGTCCTCATAAGCGAAATAAACAGATCACAGGTGTGTAAATATTATATCTTTTCTCTGATATGAGAATATGAACTTGTAAATGAGTTGTAATACGTATAGTTGATATTACAAAGTAGAAAATATTTAAAAGGAAAGAGTGTAAGGTTAAATAATCAGGGGAAAACGAATGTGGTAATAATAAAGAAAAAAGAATACAAAGATTGTGTGTATAGGGGGAAGGGGATGCAGGGCAGAGGGAAAAGTTAAAAAATTAGAATCAAATCATGTCATATTCTGGTACAAACTCTTAATGTTGAATGTGAATATCATGTGTTTTCATAATGTACCAATAAAGATAATTTTAAAAAATAAAAGTCAGACAGCTGTGAGCTTTTCAAAATCCTTTGTTGGAGAGATTTTAAGTGGTTTGGTTTCTCCCTATGTTTTGCATGTAGCGTGAAAAACACCTTTGCTGGCTGTGTGTTTTGCTGCTTGACTCTATTTTGCTCTTTTCAGTCTTTAAGTTAAACTTGAAAAATCCAGCAAAGTGGTCAACCCTCACTTCTTCCAGCAAAATTGTTGCATATGACACTACTCCATGTATTTTTGTTTAGTATTTCTGATTTTTAGAAGAGTGTGATTCTTCCTCTGAGTATTTTGTTGGAAAACTTTTCCAAATCTTCATTTTCTTCTGTAATGTCTTTATGCTATGTTGAGTCATAATCTAATTCTTTACCAGGTATAACCATGGAGCACAGACAAACTATCTTGAAGGCTGCACCTTTGACCATTCAGCAGCACAATCACCACTGTCACAAGGTCCTGGAATTTGTGTACAACATGAAGAAGGAAAATGCAGGCCTTAGTTCACAGGAAACACTATAATTTTGGATGTGCAGACGATCTAGGAGAAGCTCTTCACAACTGAATCTGCAGGTGGTTATAACTGTACAAATGAGAGGGGTCTGAAAGACAATTCAAACATAAATCCTATAGGTATCTTGGCCTAGGAAGAAAGTCAACATTCTATATTTTGCCATTTTTCCTTTGTTTCTTCTTTCTTGTTAGAAAGATTAATGGCTCCATGAATGATCTGGAGTAGGAAGTCCAGGTAACTTATAATTCAATAATAATAAGAATATCTCTAGTGTATATTTAACTACTAAATCAAAACAACACAAGTAAACTGGATTGTCTTGAGCAAACTGAGGTGTCTGCGTTTTGCATTCTGAAGTAGTTGAAGCTCTCCAGTCTTGTGTGTGTAAATTAACAGTAGACGATCCTATTCTTGGTCTATTTGACACAATAGAATTTCTTAAAATTGCACATTGATAGCACAGTGTAATGAGAGAGTTCTCTGGTTCCTGTGTCCAACCAGTATACAAATTGGGATTCTATATTTACGCAGCATCTTCTCAGATGAAATTACCATATTGCTATCTCAAAACAGCATGAACAGTTAGCAAATTAGTTATTTAGAATCTTAATTTTTTTTTTTTTACTGTGAAGGGTAGTCTTTTGTTAAACTGAAGGAGATCCTAAGCTTATCCTAAGCTTTAATTTTAGTGTTATTATTTAACATATTACCTAACTTGTGTTCCAAGATACGGGCATGTTTAAATTTAAATACTCAAGCTGTAATTTAAGCATGGTAGAATTTACTGATAGATAGTAATGACTCAAAGGAATTCTACATTGCTTAGTTCAAACAAAGAGTTAAGAGAACAACAGACCCTGAGTTATGCTAATCATACTTTAAATTCCTCTTGATTAAAAAACATAAGCACCTAAAAATGAACCTGTGTTTGTTTATAGATCTCTGAATTGTCACGAGGGCCTGCAACTGAAAGGTATTGGGTCATTATAGCTTTTCAGGGAAATGACCTGGTTTTCACTTCCTGTACTGCTGAAACAGTACTAGCTTCATGATTCGTGCAGGTTACTAGCTCTTCTAAGCTTTAGTTCACCATCTGTAAAACGAGATTAGTGAAATCCCTCTCAGAAGAATATTTGTGAGAATTAATTAGCCAACATTTGCAAAGTGCTGAACACACACTAAACTCTTGAAAATGGATTTAGAATTTATATGGTTATTTCATTTCTAATTTAGATTTTTGTATGCACCTCCATGTTGATATTCCTTATTGGTCTTTATTTGACTTTGTATCTGTCAATATCAGCATATATATATATATATATATATATATATATATATATATATATGAAATATATATATTTCAGAGTGTTATGGTTTGTGTTTAGATGTCACCCCAAAGGCTCATGCAGATGATGTGAGACTTTCTTTTTTATAGGTAGTAGAATGTAGAATGCGTGACACTGAGATTAAGGGTGTGTGATTACTAAAGCACTACACATGAGTGAGTGGTTTGGCACCAGCCTAATCCCCATAGTCTAAATGAGATAAAACAGACAGAAAGATGCTGTAAGGTGGCTTGTTGCTTTCTCTCTCTCTCTCCACCATAAATTGAAGCTCTAGTGTTACCTTGCTGCCTTTTTGCACCGTGTTGTTTCTCCTCCTTTATGCCTGTTTGTCATCCCAGCCATGGACCTGGGCAATTATGGAATGAACCTCTATAACTCTGATCCAAACAAACCTCTTACCCTCTGATTCTAGGTGTCTAGTATTTTGTGTCAGCAAAGGGAGAAAAGTAACTAACACAGAGAGTCTGATAATGTGTACCTCTTTCTATGTCTGTGTGAATGCAGAAATTTTGACATAGAGCCTTATCTGTCAATATATTGAGTACAAATGTGTGTATGAAGGAAAGACATGTCGTATGTGTATGAATGTAGGTATGTCACTGTGTTTTCTATAATTCACAGTATCAAACTCTACTGAACTGTGAAGAATATTTTAAGCATGACTTCACCATTTTAAGCAACACCTTACCTACTTTGATTTTGATTTATTCTCATATAGGTGGTGCAGGTAATAGAGATGGTCATACTCTATGTATTCCATTTCTGAATGTGTATTTTGAAACCAACAGCTCCTTAGCCTACAATTGGCTACTATGTGTTTTTTTTCTTGTTTCATTTTTACCCTATCCTCACATAACATCTCCCCTGACTTTATGCCTTGCTTATAAGTATATTTGTTTTTCATCCCAGCAATATTATGGAGAAGAGCATGTGCAGTGGATGATATAGCAATCTTTACTTCTGAAATATATCTATTTAGTACAAGTTCACATTCATGCGTACAGTGTATTAGAAAGCTAAAGTTACATATATTGGTTGGTAAATCACCAAAACAAAGACTAGACACATGCATTTATTTTTGTAACTTAACAGAATAAAAAAGAAAGCCTCTGCATTTGTAGATGTGCTTACACAGGTCTTCTGTACCACCCAAGGGTGCAACATAAGATCTTTTTTCATAGGAAGGCCTTGTGCTGTGCTGTAAACACATCTGGAGTGATCATCTGCATTAGTGTTCTCATTGCTGAGACATGACACCTGACACACACACACACAATTTAAAAGAAGAAAGCTGTCCCTTAGCTCATGGTTTCAGGAATTCAGTATATGATCAGCGAGCTCCAAAGTAGGAATCTCATGGTACAAGGATGTGATGGAGAAAGGATGCTTAGTTCATAGTGGTTGGGAAGCAAAGTAAGGGAAAGTTCCAGAGAGGAATGGTGAGGGATCACATATAGTACTCAAGAACATACCTCAACAGCTAACCAAGACACACTTAAGAACATTTTCTATTAATCTGCTAGGTGGTTCTTAATTTAATGAAGTTGGCATGTAATGATTAGCTTTCACAATATATTCTTTGTCAACTTCACACTTAGACACATCTCTTTGAATCATACATAATCTCCAAATAAAGACATCAGCAAGTTTTTAATTCTACCTAACATAGCTATCTAGTTGTTATGGTTTAGATACAGAATGTCATCCAAAGACCTCACATGTTCACAGCTTTGATTTGTGGAAGGTGGTTAGATTGTGGGAGTTCTGCACTTATCAGTGGAATAATCTAGAGGTGAGCTCAGGAATGGAGTGTATTGTTGGAAGACAGATCCTGAATGGAATAGGTCAATCACTGTAGAAGGGCATATTTTCCACCCTTTCCCCTTCCTTCCTGTGCTGCCTTCTGGCTGCCATGACATTAGCAGATTTTCTTTTACTCAAGCCCTTCCACCATATGGTGTTTTCCTTAGGACCAAAAACTTCATTGGTAATTGGACTCAATATCATATGTGTATGATCTGGTGAAAAATTTGTCCATATTTTGTTTAAATTCTGAGACTTTGTAGGAAACAGAATAAGGGCACAGACTAAATGATCTTGTGGAAGGAATTTGAAAGCAGTCCCAAATACAGGCTCTATCCTGGATATTGCTTTAGGTTTTCATTCAGATTTGTATTGAAAATCAGGAGCAAGAAGTCCATTGCAAAGGTTTTCAGATCATCAGAAAGGAAGTACCTGAAAGTTGGATCACAAAAAAGCTTGGTTTCTAAAAAGATTTGCATGGAAAAGAAACTAAGTACTTTGCTTAGGAAAATAGGAATGATGTCTTGAAAACATTTCAGAGATCTACAAGACTGGTCATCTCACATTCAACAGTGTCAAAATGAAATACCCTGTCTTGATTAGAGCCTCCTCTCTCTTTTTTCCTACTATTTATCTTTTATTTCATTATACTTTATGTATTAAGTTATATGTATATCATAGTCCAATGAGGACTATGTATCTAAAAGCATATGTCAACTTCATATATTTGTCTTATATGTTTTAGGTAAAAAGAAGTTAATGAGAACTATGGCCATGGGTCTCAGTTGCCTCTAAGACAGTGTGACATCTGAGAGGAAGAAAAGAAAGAGTGAAATACAAAGATAGAGACTTAAGAGAGAGCTAGGTGTTGAACTAATCTATGCTGCTCTGGCTAGCAAAGACAAAAATCCACGAAGAACATTCAGTGTTTATTCATTGCAAGTGTGAGGAGAAGGCAGCTGGGGAGGCCTCAGGACATTTGCTGATTGTGATTATCATAAGCAGGACTGTAGAATGAAAGCACCAGCATTTGTTTTGCAGAAGAGAACAGATAGTTAATTCCGAGGGAAGAATTTAGTTGGAATCAGTTAACTTTGACTGGATGTGTACTCAGCCAAGGCCTGCTACTTCAGGGACTAGGACATGAGTCTCTGGAGCAGCCATTAGCAGAGGATCAATTGTAGCCCAACTACGGTGTGTGACGTGCCCATTGGAGTCATGTAAAGCTTTGGTCAGATTCATAAGCTAATACATAGCTAAATTATAGAGAGGCAAGAAGCGTGTGTCTGCTAATATTGGGTAGAAGTGTCTGCTACAGTTTTATATAATTTTGGCCTATTAGTATTTTTTTACTTGTACATATTATTTGACTTTGTATGATCTTATAAGATAAATGAATGAACTTGATGGTAGCAAAATGAAAGGACGTGGAGGGAAGTGAAAAAAGAATTGAAATGTGTTATGTGTATACCAATTCCCTACACCAAAAGCATTCAGTGTGTACTACAAACATGCACTAATGAAAGTTTTTTTTAAAGATAACAATAAAAAGAGAGCCTTAGTCACCCTGCTGAAGAATGGTTGCTTAAGGAATTGAATCTCCAGAATTTGCTTCACAGTGCTCATTTATGCAGGCACGCAGAGGATTTTGTAGACGTGACGTAAAGAGGGACAGAAAATATTTGGAGTAGCACCAGACCTTGGCATAATCCATGTTGCCTTGGTTTTACAGGAATGCAGAATGCAAGAGTACTAGAGGCTTTAACCTAGGTTTCATAGGAAAGCTTGGGAAGCCAGGTGATGTACTCCCATGAGAACAGTGTGTGTGAAACTTAAAATGAAGCTGAAAGTGCAAAGGAAACCTCAGGAAGTTGGAAATTCTAAGAACAAGGAACATCTGAGGAAAGCTACTAGGGGTGAGCAAGGGCAGGGGAGAACTCAGAAAATTGGAGAGGCTATGCATATGAGACATCTGAGAAAAGCCATTAGGAAGGAGCAAAGCCACACTAAGAGAGAGGATGTGAGATCTGCAACTAACAATGCTGTAGGATGAGGGATGCCCAAGCCATTAGGATCTGACATGTCATTGCTACAACTTGCTTCAGAGACTGGACACAGAACTACAGGACTTAATGGTTTCTCTGCTGGATTTCAGTCTTGCTTTGGTCCTAGTTCTTTCTTTTCCCTTTTGGAATGAGAATGTTTGCTCTGTACCAATGTATGTCAGCAGTGTTTAACTTTCTTTTTAATTTTTATAGGGACTTACAGCTAAGAGTTTGTACTGAGTCTCACAGGAAATACTTGATTTGAAATTTTCAGCAATGCTAGACTTCTAAAAGTTTGACAACCTTTAGAGATGAGCTAAATATATTTCACATAAAGAGATATGTGTAATCATTTGGAGGCCATGGGCAGAATTTTAGGGTTTAGATCAAATCTGGCAAAAGACTTGTGCTCACAGTTGGGACTTCTGGAAATACACTGGATTGCTCAGGTGCTGTACTCATGAAGAGAACTGTCTGTTGTTGAGTTCAGGACCTGAATGTGGGGCCTGGCTGAGATGGTTAGGACTAAATACATTTTCAGGAAGGAAATAATTGATGTGATTGTTTCATGTCAAGACTGCACCAAAGGAAAAATCACTGTCAGTTGATCAATCAATCTAAGAAGATTGGAGTTCTGTTGGGATTTCAGAAGCTGTTTAAATGATGAGAAAGACCATTTGGCTACTTGAGAGAAAAGTATTCCAGGCAGAAAATACAATTTTGGAAATAATCCAGTAGTGGAAGTTGGATGGGCTTGCAGGAATCTGAAATGAGATTTCCATGACAAATGAGGTACAACCCTACTGTGAAGGTGAAGAACATGAAACTATATATAGTCATATCAGAACTATAAATTCCAATAAATGATATCCTTCTCAAAGAAGACATTTTGGGGAGTCTATATTTTTAAATATTCTTCTGTGAAACGTGTCTCAAAATTCTCTTCTGGATTAAACTCCAGATCTCAGTGTTCAAATTGTGTCCACTTATTCAAAAAAGCAAGTGGAAAGAATCAGCTAGAATATAGGAGAGTTATGAAGTCTGGAATAAGGTTCATAGTTTCTTAGCTATCAATTGTGATTATTAAGAAGCTAGGTGGGTGCTGTTTATACCAACATAGTGCATTGAGTTATTTTACTTAATAAAAGGTGGTGAGACTCATATGATTCTGTTACATTCTGCCAGGTATAACTCTGTTTTATCTTTTCTCAGTTTAACTGGAGCCACTGTAGATCTTGCTGTCAGAGTTTACTTTCATGTGGAGAACTAAATGGCATTAAATGAAAATCTCGTGTTTTCTGTCTTTTATGAACCATATGTGCTACAAAAGGAAGAGGCCTGTCTTAGGGAATTGGTATGATATAATATGAATAGGCAGATGGCATTGAGTGGGTCAAGATGTTTGATGCAAATGGAGCCTGGATACTTATCCCAGAATTGCATTCCAAGGGCTTGATAGGGTGTATGTGATTTATTCTATTAGAAGATTCAGAGATTGACAAATATGAAAGTGCATAACTCTCATTTAGATTTAACAAAGAAACATATATGAGAATGATATACACAATTTGGGATGGAACACAAGAAACTGATCAGGATCAATCAAATCACATGAGACAGAGTTCAGATAAATGCTGACGCTTGTGAATATTACACACCATACGGGTTTTTGTGTGAGTTACTTTTCCCCTTGTTGAGACAAAATAGTTGACACCTAAAGTTAAAGGAGGAACATTTTATTCAGCTTGTAGTTTGCAGAGGTTTCAGTCCATAGTGGGCTGGCCCCAAGACAGAGTGCTTTGGCATAGGAGAAATGGTCCATGGCAAGCAGGTCAACCAGAGCATATAAGCCCTCTTTCTGGCCCTTATATTTTGTGCAGGCTATCCACCCTACAGCACGTTTAACACTCACACTGTTAATCTTAGTCTTGTATATATAAAATCTCAATATTGTGTATATAAAATGTACCAATAAAATTAATTAAAAATAAAAAGGTAGATAAGAGAAAGTAAAGATGTAGAGCTTTGTCAAATAGGAAGGGGAGGGTGGAAGGAGAGGAAGGAAAGGGAATTAAAAAAGGATATAGAATATAAAAAAGGATGAAAGATGATGAACCTTAATATTTATTGAGCATTGTGATGTACTAGTTCTTTAAATATATTGCTTCAAATAAGCCTGTAAACTACTCTATTAAGTCAGTTATAGTTATGACAACCTCTTCCTGAGCTTTGAAACAACAAATGAAAGTCTGAGAAGCCTTGCACAGTGGGGAATGCTCACAGACTGTATAGTAAGGAGAGATCCAAACTCCAAGCACAGCAGGGGTTTTGGGTTTGTGACTTACACCACTGTGAAAGAGTCACGGATGCAAGGTCACACAAGATGGATGGAAGAGTTGTGGAACCAAACAGCTGTCTCAAGAGAAGATTCTTAAAGATCAGGTGCCCACTTATGTGTGAAGATCTTTATCAGTGGCATTAAAGATGGTACTGAAGAACATCACCTATAAGACTAATTTGAACAGTAAAAAAAAGAAATGAAGTGGTTGAAATCATCACTGACCAAGGCAATGGAAAGAGGGGCTTTGCTTTTGTGTCCTTTGGTGGCTGTGATTCGGTGGATAAGATTGCCATTCAGAACTGCCATTGCGAAAGGACACATGTATGAAGTGAGGAAAGCCCCATCAAAGCAGGAGATGGCTAGTGCTTCATCTAGCCAAAGAGGTCAAAGTGGTTTTGGAAATTCTGACGGTGGTTGTGGAGATGGTTTTGGTGGCAATGGCAATTTTGATTATGGAGGAAACTTTAGTGGTCAAAGTGACTACTGGCAGCAGTGGTGGAGGTGTACATAGTGGCAGTAGGGATGTCTACAATGAATTTTGTAATGATAGAAGCAGTTTTGTAGCTAGGGGAAGCTACAGTGGTTTTGGAAATAACAACAATCAATCACCAAATTTTGGACCTACGAAGGGAGGAATTTTTGGTGACAGGAGCTTTGGTCCTTGTGGTGGAAGAGGCTAATATTTTGCCAAACCAAGAAATCAAGGAGGTTATGGCGGTTTCAGCAGCTGCATTAGTTATTCAGTGGAAGATGGTTTTAATACCCCCAGGAAACAAAGTTTAGTGGGAGAGGAGAGCCAGAGAAGTGTCAGGAAGTCTACAGGTTACAACAGACTTTTGAACTCAGCCAAGCATAGTGGTGGCAGTACCTAGCTGATGCAAAGACATGTTTCAGACAGCACTCATGTATATGGGCAAAAAATTTTTGAGGACTATATTTGTGACTAACTGTATAACAGGTTATTTTAATTTCTGTTCTGTGGAAAGTATAAAGCATTCCAATAAATGATTTTAATGTAGACTTTTTTTCACTCATGCTGTAATAGTCTGATCATGATGCTGAATAATTTTTTTCAAAGAGTTATCTTTGAAGTCTCGGTGGGACTGGTCATTACAAGAGGTCTTATAAACAGCTCTAAGCAGGCAGACAGTACATCAGCTCTAAAACCACAAATAAATTACTCTAGCTATGATAAAAAGCTTTTCCATTGATGTGGGGGAAAAAAAAAGACTTTAAAGTGGAAACTCCCAGACAATTCCTAGTTTTATCTAAGACTTTAATTTCTCAATTTAATATTCAGTGATTTCCTCCTGTGGTTTTATCGGTGGGCCAGAGGTCTGATAAGACTGCTTCCTTCCTGCACTTGGAATTCTGCCATCTCTCTTGGAAGAAGTAGTAGACTTGGTTTTCAGACCCGGCTCACAGCTCATTGGTACAAGAGACACATGAGATATGGGACTACAGAATGCAGAGGCAGGCTTCCAT
Source organism: Petromus typicus (assembly GCA_004026965.1). Classification (NCBI taxonomy): domain Eukaryota; kingdom Metazoa; phylum Chordata; class Mammalia; order Rodentia; family Petromuridae; genus Petromus; species Petromus typicus. The sequence goes on along the minus strand of PVIR01028339.1, from coordinate 6,087 downwards.
GAGTATGTCATAGTCGACAGGAGTCCTTTATCTCTATCTCTTTGAATGTTAATTATCCTGGAAATCACCTTGCTTTGCCTAATTAGTCTGAAAGTTTAATAAAGAGCATAGTTTGTGTTCTACTCCATTTGTGCTATATAGTAACATTAGCCTACAGATTGGCTAATCTATAAAGAGCACAATTTCTTTCTCAGTGTTCTGGAGGCTGGGAGTCCAAGCAGGTTGGCATCAGTTTTCTATATCCTGTAGAGAAGAAGAATGTTGTACTTTTACACGGCTGGAGGGATAGAAGTGAGAACAGGTAAACTCTAAGTATTTGGATGGCTGAGAACTGTGAACCAGATTCTAGGGATCAGTTTCCTGAGAATGTCTTTTCAACAAAGGCACCATGAGAACCTTGGAGCTTTCTTCCCAAAGCAGTCTTACAGACTCACATATTCAGCATGTGAACGAAGGTGTCTTATTGATTCCTCACATGCTCTAGGGACATGTTTTCTCTTGAGCTAATCTAACATACTTGGCTTCATTTTAATGCTAATCTTTTCAACAATCAAACTTTCCTCTGCTGTAAGTTTTAGATGTCAACTTTACCAAAGCTTCCTTTCTGGTTTAACTGAAAACTTTCTAATTAATTTGGCTGTGTTATTTGTACTTGACATCCAATATAAACCTGTAGAAAAGATGCTGACAGCAACTACACCACACCCTATATGCTAGGATGTCTTGACATTTCCTTCACTGATTAATTAGTTCACTGCACTTAATCTCAGTCTCCAAAAACGTCTCTCAATATGAACAAAATACAGTGGACCTTAAATTACCTTTTACCTCATACATTTTACCTTTTCATTTAGGAGACAGATGTCAGGTGAGGTGTCATTTAGGGCCTATTGAATATAGTTAGCCAAGGCTTTGATGTGGTACATAGCATTATTTAGTTCTAAGGAAGGGACAAAAATACAGGCAAAATGATCATGCCAGGGAAACATACTCCCAGATCATTCATGTATATTGGGTAAGTTTGAAAGTTCGTCAATATTTTTGAAACTTTTTCTTATGTATTTTAAAGCTTGGGCTTTGGGAAGGAGAGTATTAGCTTAATATTCTCTGCTCCTGATCTTCTGGTTCCTTTACATATGAAAAAGCCCAAGTAATTTACTTCAAGGCTGCAAAGTTGTGCCTTAATGCTAAATATCTTATAACCACTGCTTGCTAGAAAATTCAGCAGGGCATGGATATTCTGGATGGACAGCTCTTCTGAAGGGGTACATAACAGTAATTCATCTACATTTTTGAAGGCCTATGATGAAAAAATTCAAAACAGGCCAAGTCATTAGAAAACATTTGTCAAAAAAGATAAGAATTGTCACTGGGCCCTTGAGGATGCAGAGTTCAATCAGTTAGCAGGCGTGGCATGACTGTGAGGATTTTTAAAGGGCAATAAGAAACTTGGAATCTATATGTAAAGGAAAGCAAAAAAAAGCATCTATTAAATTCAATAGTGAAAATAAACCATAATTTTCTGAGATCTGAGAAGAAATTGTGTACAGGTTAAGTATTACAAGGTGGATTGGCACTACTGCCATATTTATCAGTCTAAGATCCTATACCAACTTTCACTCAACATTGGGTTTCTGAAATGTCAAAACTGGAGTATTGCAGGGAGTATAACAGCATTTAAGTAAACTGTGTGTCCTTAAGTTGTTAATTATAGGTAATAATCCTTTTGTTAACTTTGGACTTTAGGAGCATTGTCCCCAGTGATGAAAACTCATGGGGTATTCAAGATGTATTCACACCAGAGAAGCTCCTTTTTGCTCTTCCTATTTTACTTTTACTTATCTAGACTCAGGATTTGTTTCTATCTGGATGAGAGGGAGGCAACATACCTGACATCTGTACATGTATATTACAGTATTAAACAAGATAAGATATCTTTCCTTAGGAGAGGAACTGGGCTTTCAGACATGATCAAAAAGGAATGAGAGAAAAGAAGCCATACTAGTTATAGCCTAAGTGTTATGAGAAATTCTGGGCTACCTGCTCCCCAGTGGCTTCTTTCACTGACTTATAACAGCTTGATAGAAGGCCCATGCTGAAAAGAAATGAGAGACACATGCCACTGTCCAGCAATAGGTTGGTTTCTTTAACCTCTATATTCATGATTACTTGGGGTTCCTCCATGAAGATAATAGTATGACCAGAGAGAAAGCAAGAAGTGTCCTGGGGCCCTTCATTCTTGCGAGATCAGTGTATAAGATGGTTCTAATCCCTGAATCCTCTGTTTTAGGGGAAGTATGACTTCCAGTGATCACTTTTGAACTCAAAGCATGGCTCCTGTGGCCTTTTGTCATTACAGTCCCTCTTAAACTGGTCTGGCTTTATGCAGTGGTAGGAGGTGAACATATTGCCGGGGTCTTTTTGAAGCTCCGGGAGTCAAACAGAGTCCATTTTTAAAAAAGTTTTATTTATTTATTTTTGAGACAGGGGTCTCACTTTGTAGTTCAGGCTGGCCCTAAACTCACTGTGTAGCCCAGGCCAGCCTCGAACTGTCAGAAATTCTTCTGCTTTTGCCTCTCAAGTGCTGGGATTACAGGCATGAGCCACCATGCACAGCACTGTGATATGTGGTACTGAGGATCAAACTCGGGACCTTGTGCTTGCCAGGCAGACATCAGAACCACTGAGCTAAATCCCCAGCCCAAGAGTCTATTCCTTTTTTTTTTTTTATTCCTTTTAAGGCAACAACCATGGCAGCCACTTTTCCTTGATCTGTTTTTTCCCCTTGAGCTCCTCTTGGTCTCAATTATAAAACACTGAGGAAACAATTCTCACCAAAGTGTGGAGTGCGCTATCTAGAACAAAAACCAATTTTGTTGATTTTCCCTGGTATCTAAAGTTGACTGAGTGAAAAACTTGTCTTAAAGAATAGTCTGTCCTTCTACTAAATTAGGAACCGAGAATGTATTTTTTTTTCAGTGCCTTTTGTAAGTGATCTAAGAAGACAGGAGAGTTCTCTTCTTTCTCTTGATGAATAGTTAACAATTGAAAATAATTGAAGGGCTTTGTTCTCATCTTTCTTAGACCTTCAAGAATGCATGTTTGAAGATGTTTCCCATTGTAAACTGTCTGCTTCATGGGCCAGAAGGGATCTTTTGTCAGGACTCCTTGGGCTCTGATAGGAAATGGCTGTTTTCCTGGCTGTCTGTCTTCTGTCTTTCTAAAATTAATAGCATGTTATTCATCTCAAAATAAGTGGGTGTAGGGGTAGATAATGAGAGGAGAAAGAATGTGACAGTAATAAAGAAAAAAGGAAACCAAGCTCATGTATATACAGGTGGGGGTGCAGGGCAGGGCGAGAAGGGAAAAAATGAGAATCAAGTCATGTCATATTCTGGTACAAACTCTCAATGTTGAATGTGATGATGATGTGTATACTTATCAGGGTCATTTGAAACTTTTTACAGATCTTGTTTCATGTGCTTGAGGTCACTGAGAAAAAAAGGACACATGGATTCAGGTAGGGCCAAATTTTTCACCTACCTCCCATACAAGATATTGTCCTTGAGGAGCTTGAAGAAAATCAGATAGGGATGGATACAATACAGTAGAGGTTTCCATTAAAGTTGACTTGGAAACCTTGTCCTTAGGATCTGGAGGACAAGAGAGGGAAACTTCACTCTCAGTAACAGTAGATGCATCAGATTATGCCTTAAGGGTCAGATGTGTTTGGTTTTCCCGTGACTTACCTCTAAACTTTGAATATAACTAAGGGTTGTCTTTTAATGCAAAGAAAGTCTAAATAAGCTTAAGTAATTAAAGGTGAAGGGAGCAATTACTCTGTTACTTTTGGAGAATTTGAGATGAAGCAAATGGCTATTAAGCAAGATCCGCCTACACTCTCCCCACAGACACACCAAGTCTAACAGTTATTCATGCAGCAAACTACCCTCACACAAGCTAAGGAAATCAAGGGAGAGACCATAGGGCCTATTTTAGTATAATGAAAAAATACAGGAAATAGCCAGGAAACAAAGAGTTATTCATATAGCCCCTCCCACCAAGTAGCCAAGCAAGGACAGAAGTACTTACTGCCTGAGGTAGGAAAATAAAATTAACCCCCAACCTTAAAATTTAAGCATAATACCAAGCACAGATGGGTGAAATTCAATAGGGTCAAACCCAAGATCTCTATGGGCACTTCAGTATCTGTGGACTACACTACAGGAATTTCACCAGGTCAGGTGGCAAAGAAACTCCCTTTACCACCTGTCCTCAACCTCACGTGATAAAATGAGAGGTGGAATTCCATCTACTACAGGAAAGGGCCCAGAAGCTACTGTAAGGTGTTGTCTCAGAGCCCAATACCAGGCCTCCAGCAGTAAGACCAAGTACCATCTAGAAAATGAAGGGACATGTAAAGGTGAGAACTCACAGATGAAACCTCAGAGTGAGTTTTGGTCAAGTAAAAAGTAAGGAAAAAAAGAATAATAAAGAGAAGATTTCCTGGATTCAAAAATCAAAGTACCAAATAACACATGAAAGTGCCCAACTTTACCCAAGAACTCTTTCCTCAATTAGAACGTTACAGGCCAGAGGAGAGAGTGGCATGAAATTTTCATATCACTGAAGAGAAAAATAAAACCTATCAACCGAGAATATTTTTCCAAGCAAAGACACCTGGCAGAAATGAAGAGGGACTAAAAACTTTTCCAAAACACAAAAATCGAGAGCATATAAGTGAACATGTAGAAGATATGTATTGGTCTGGTTCTTTTTTGAGACAAAGCCTCATATGCAGTTCAGTGTGGCCTTGGACTCACTCTCTAGCCCAAACTGGCCTCAAACTCATGGCAATTCTCCGGCCTCAGCCACATGAGGTAGGAAAATACGTGTACCGGGATTACAAGAATCTGCTACCACACCTGATTTAAGAAGGCATATATTTGACTGGCTAACTTTAATTGATCTATTTTTAGAATTCAAATCTTTAATGTGATTTCTTTTTTTTGAGACAGGGTCTCGCTTTGTGGTTCAGGCTGGCCCTGAGCTCAGCCTCAAACTCACATCACAGCAATCCTCCTGCCTCTGCCTCCCCATGCTGGGATTACAGGTGTGAGCCACCACGCCTCCCACTGTGGTATGTGGTACTGGTTGCTGCTGGGCGTGAGTCTCCATGCCCATGGTATGTGGTTACCAGGGATCGAACCCAGGTCCTTGTGCTTGCAAGACAGGCACTGGAACCACTGAGCTAACTTCCTGGCCCTTTAATGTGACATTATAAATACACATCATCATAGCATTCAACACTGAGAATTTATACCAGAATATGACACGACTCGATTCTCATTGTTCCCCCTTACCCCCACCCAGCCTGCAAACCCCACCCCCTTTATACATAAGCTTTGTTTCTTTTCTTTTTATTACTACCACATTCCTTTTCCCCTTGTTATTTACCCCTACACCCTCTTTCCCTCTAAATATTTTCTATTTAACAATATCAACTATTTATACTACAACACATTTACATCTTCCTTTTCTCAACCCAGAGAAAAGATACTATATTTACACATCTGTGACCTATTTATTTCACTTATGAGGATGTCTTGAAGGTACATACATTTGAGTACAAATGACTCAATCTTATCTTTTTTATGGCAGAGTAATACTCCATTCTATAGAGGAACCACATCTTCTTTATCCAGTCTCCTATTGATGAACATTTTGGTTGTATTCAAGATTAAGCAATCACAAACTGAGCTGCTATAAACATGGGTGAACATATGTTGCTGTGATATGAATCTTTTAATTTTTTTTGTGTATATACCTAACAGAGCAATGGCCAAATGAAATGGGACCTCCAATCCTAGCTTTTATTTTTTAAATTCAAATCTTTTTTTTTAAAATTATCTTTATTGGTACATTAAATATACACATCATGATTGCACTCCATAATGGGGATTTGTACCAGTATAAGACACAACTTAATTCTCATTTTTTCCCATAGCCCCACCCACCCTACCACCCCCCCATATATATAAAATTTGTTTCCTTACTTTTTTGTTACAATCTCAACATTGTCCCCTT